>JBCEWC010010961.1:0-17143 GCA_038996855.1 Solanum aculeatissimum
AAGAACAATTCAAACATTGGAGGATATTCTTAGGGCTTGTGTATTGGAGTTCAAAGGAAATTGGGATGATCACCTACCGCTCATCGAGTTTGCGTACAATAATAGTTTCCATGCTAGTATTGGTATGGCCCCATTTGAAGCATTGTAGATGTAGGTCTCTGATTGGTTGGTTCGAAATAGGTGAAGCAGCCTTGCTAGGCCCGGATTTGGTTGTTGAGGCTATTGAAAAGGTGAAGTTGATTCAGGAAAGGTTGAAGAAGGCTCAAAGTCGCCAAAAGTTCTATTCGGATGTGAGGAAGAAAGATCTTGAATTTCATGTTGGTGATTCAGTTTATGTGAAGGTGTCCCCCGTGAAGTTCATAATGTGTTTTGGAAAAAGGGGCAAGTTGAGCCCTAGGTACGTCGAACCTTATGAGATTATGGAACAGGTTGGCAATGTGGCTTATAGGTTGGAATTTCCTTTAGACATGAGCTCCATTCATCCGTTTTTCCATGTATATATGTTGAGGAAGTTTGTTGGTGATCCTAAGGCAATTGCACCCTCAGAGGGTGTGATTATTGAAGAGAACTTGACCTATGAAGAGGTGTCGGTTGAAATTTTGGATAGACAAATGAAGTGGCTTCGCAAAAAGGAGGTAGCTTTGATGAAAGTGCTTTGAATGAACCAAGATGCGGAGAGTGCAACGTGGGAAGTGGAGTTGGACATGATGGAGCGATATCCTTATCTCTTTCAATCTACTCAAACTTAAGGTACTAGGTTCTATCCTTTTATTGTCTCAATGCTTTGTTTCTTGAGTTTCATGACATTGCATGCATACATGAGCACAAAAATGATTTAAATAATATTTTGGCATGAGTTTTGAAAGACTTTTTATATGATGCATGATTTTTTAAATTATAGTTAGAATGTCTCTTGTTTTGATTGATGTCCTCAAGTCGTAGTCTTAGCTCATTTGAGGACGAATGTTCCCAAGGGAGAGATGATGTAACGACCCGAATATTTATGAACTTCTTGATGGCTGGTCTTGTATAGTTTTGCACTACTCATGGTTGAATTTTTAAAGCCATGGGTTGTATTTAAGTGGTCAGATTCAGAATGGACCATTTGGTGACATTATGAGGCCTGTTGGGTAGTGTACTTTGAGAGATCATAACTTATGGTATGGGATTAATTTTGAGGGCTAATATATATCAAATTGAATCTCTTTGAGTTATCTTCATAACACACTTGGTTTTACTTAAT
Source organism: Solanum aculeatissimum (assembly GCA_038996855.1). Classification (NCBI taxonomy): domain Eukaryota; kingdom Viridiplantae; phylum Streptophyta; class Magnoliopsida; order Solanales; family Solanaceae; genus Solanum; species Solanum aculeatissimum. The sequence goes on from JBCEWC010010961.1 coordinate 1,244, forward strand.
TCAGAGCTTGTATGAGAAAGTTATGGCCAAAATAATGTAACTGCCCGTAATTGGAAGGACGGTGGAAAACAAGTCCTAGATTACGGTTAAGGACCAGACCACGGACCATTTGGTGGTCCACGGTCCGTGTGGGCACTCGTGGGATATTCCAGTGGGCTCGTGGTGACTAGGACCCCAGCCAAGGACCAAGGTAAGTCCCACGGTCCGTGAGACCCTACATGGGCTGTGAGAGGTCCCGTGAAGTGGGGCAAAGAGTTGGCCAGCTTTTGGGACTGGACTCCGATACAAGTGTGGCTCCACAGACCAGTACACAATCTGTGTACAACCACACGGTCTGTGAGTCCCTCCGTGAAGTATTCCAGAAAGTCCCCCGAGAGTTAGAGTCGAAATCGTGGCCACGTGAGGCCACACGGACAGGTAGATGGTCCATGTACCATTGAATGGAAAACTGGGGCCTTCCCTGTGTAACTGTGTTTTAGGGGTTAGTCCATTTCATTAATGGTAATGTTGTAAATTGTCTTAATCCTATGAAGACCCAAGAACCCTACTCTTTAATTTATGATTTTAAGTTTTTTCAAGTTATGGGTTCTTCTATTTTGATGTATTTCATTGTATAGGATTGTGGGCTATAGAAATTATGTGAATTAAGGATTATTTATGTTTGAATTTTATGAAGTTCATGGAAATTCTTGAAGGATCAATGTGCATGTCGCCTAATGGTTTAATTATGCACAGGTAAATTGCATTATGTTTTTAATATGGATTTTCTCATGATTTAAGTTGAATTATCCTTTGAATTATGATTTAATGTTTGAATTCCATTAACCATGCACTTTTTCCTCATTCATGGCATATGCATTGAAGTTTAGATATGATGAAACTCTTCAAAGGGAATAGCCCTCTTGTTATGATATGATATGTTAAAGCTTGTGAACACAGTCTCTCTATTATGGCTCTTTGAGCATTTTGGGTGCTTGCACCACTTTGATATGTCATGAAGGCTTGATATGATAAGCTATGTAGATGGGCTACTCTTATTGCATTAATATGGAATGACTATGAGAATGATTTTGGAAACTTTTGTTGGCTTCTAGCCTAAGCATGAATATGGTTTAAGCAATGGTTTTGGTTTTGATTAATAATGCATGATTTTGAAAAGGAATGTAAGTTCTCTAATTTGAAGTTTCATGTATATATACGTATTCCCGTGGGATGAGACTTAGTACCGAGGGATTGGAGTCGGGGTGGACAATCTCCATGGGTCCATACTCCTTTTTGTTAAACCATGTGCCACCATAGGTTATCTCCCTAGATAGACATTGACTTGCTATGTATCCGCATGCTGAAGGCTGGACTAGGGATCTACTTGGCAAGTAGTGTGGATCCGAGTAGTAGTTCGCTCGGGTCTCCTCCATTGTCGGTTGAGGTTACATCCTCGCTATATTATGATTGTAGGATTGCATTTCATGCATCATGGCATAGCATAGTGTTATATTCCTCTTTGGCTACGTGCATTCCTTTCGAATAACTTGTCCCCGATGTAACGATCCAAAAAAATTTTAACTTCGTAATGGTTGGTAAAGGGTAGTGTTAAACTGGTTGTGTTTGAATTTTGGTAACCATGGGTTGGATTCAAAACGGATCGTTTCGTGAAGTTAGGTGGAAGGTTGGGCAGCGTACTTTAAAAGATCATAACTTTTGGTACGGGTTGAACTGTATGGGCTGCTATATATCAAATTGAAGCTCTTTGAGTTATCTTTTCAACACAATGTGTTTCACTCAATTCAGAGTGTGTATGAGAGAGTTATGGCAAAAGTAGTAGTACCACCTGTGTATGGAAGGTTCTTGAAAAGGAGAAGTGGTCTGAGCTTAAGGCAGACCCACACGGAAGGGTCCACGAGCCGTGTGAAGGCTCACTGACCATGTCGGGGTCGGTGGGTTGATCCAATGAGTGGGGTTGAGTGTTGAACAAAGGCCAAAACCAAGTGAAGCTTCATGGTCCGTGTAGGGTCCCACGGCCCGTGAGGGGTACCGTGGAGTGAGGCAGAAAGTTGGACAAGGTTCGGGGCTGGACTCCAGACCAAGTGATGCTCCATGGACTAGTACATGGTCTGTGTTCAACTACATGGTCTATGGGGAGCCCCCCCCCCCCCCCGTGAAGTGATCCAGAAAGTCTCCCGAGAGTTCGAGTCGAAGCCGAGGCCAAGTCTGGGCTCACTGTCCAGTACACGGACCGTGTACCATTGGACGGCCACTGTAGCCTTCCGTGTGACACTGTGTTTCTGTGATTAGTCCACTTCATTAATGGTAATTTCGTTAATTATCTTAATCCTATGACTCTTTTAACTTTCCTAAAGTCTCCTAAAACGTTAAATGCAAACCCTAATCCTATTTCACTCATCAAAACACTCTTCAATCCTCCCTAAAATTTCTTGAATTCCATTTACTGCCATTGTTGAAAGCTTGAAGAAATTTGGGGAAAATCACTTTTCTTGCAATTCCATTCAATTCTCTTGATTAAACTCAAGGTATGTGGGTTTGATTCATGGATTTCTTTTCATCCATGAAGACCCAAGAACCCTACTCCTTAATTATGATTTTAAGTTTCTTTAAGTTATGGGTTCTTCTAATTTTGATGTATTTCATTGCATCGGATTGTGAGCTGTAGAAATTAGGTGAATTAATGATGGTTTAAGTTTTAATTTTATGAATTTCATGGAAAATCTTGAAGGATTAAAGTTCATGTCCCTCAATGGTTTAATTATGCATGGGTAAATTGCATTATGTTTTGAATATGGAATTTTTCATGATTTATGTTGAATTATCTCTTGAATTGTGAATTTAAAGTTGAATCTCCATTACCCATGCACTTGAATTTCTCATTCATGGCATATACATACATGAAAGGTTTGACTTGGCGAAATTCTTGTTATGATATGATATGTTAAGGCTTGTGATCACATAGCCTCTTGTTATGGCTCTTTGAGTATTTTGGGTGCTTGCACCACTTTAATATAAGTCTTTATATGATAAGCTATGTAGATGGTCTACTGTTATTGCATTGTTATATTCATCTTTTGGTTACGTGCATTCCGTTCGTATCACTTATCCCCTTGTCATATTTCTTGGTCATTCTATATTGTCATATGCATTGCATGTCCGCATACTTAGTGCATGTTATGTACTAACCCATACTCTTTGCCTACATGTTCTAATCATGTAGGGACCGAAGATGGCTTCTAGATCCCACTGGATGACATGTGATCATCTTGAAGCCTATTGCTTGTGGTGAGCCCTTTTGTTCAAGGGAAATATCCACTTCTTATCTAGCTAGTATTATTTTTACATTTCTTTACTTATGTATTGAGGGTAAGCCTCAAACTATGTCGAGTCCCCACTTATCTTATGTAGAGGCTTATTGAACAAACTAAACTCTTGTATGTTGGATTGTATTGGTTGGATATTATGACTATTGAGATGTTATGATTTATGAGCCTTGATTATGAAAATAGTATTTTTTTATGCCTGTGACTTGATGTTGAGGAGGATGTGTGATTTTGTACTTATATGGAAAGTCTTGTAGCCCGGAATGTCCCTATAGCTTGAGTCCTACTTACCCGCCCCTTAGAGATAACTGTTATGTACTATGTGATTCATGTTCATCCCATTCTCGGTAACACCCCCATATCTTGAGTCCAAAACCCTGTTTCCCCCTAGAACTTATGTGTTATGTGTTTACTTCCGCGCTTCTGAACTGATGACGTGTGTGATTATGCTATGATTTCTTGATCAAGGAATTTTGGGTTCTCTTTTGTCATGTCACATCTAGGCCCCTTATCCGGGTCGTGACAATAACATTATTGTTGGGGTGGCATGAGGAGAGGCATTGTTGAGTTTTTGGAAAAGTTCTTGCACTACAAACAAGTCAAATATGAGCACTAAAGGCTTGGAGGTTAGATGCAAAGATGCCAATTCTCGAGTTGAAATGGAAGTGTATCATGATGGATTTTGTTACAGGTTCACCCATGGCTTTGGGTAAGTTTGATTCAGTTTGAGTATTTTTTGATCGATTGACTAAGTCGACTGACTTCCTACTAGTGAATAGAAGCTACAGTGCAGAGCAGTTTGCTAGTTTGTATATCCAAGATAAGGTTAGATTGGATGTAGTGCCAATGTCTATAGTGTCGGACAGAGGGTCTTTTTTCACTTCCAATTTTTTTAGAAGGCTCTACATCATGGTTTGGGTACTTAGTTGGATTTGAGTTCAACTTTCCACCCTAAGACAGATGGACAATTCAAGCGCACTATTCAGGTGTTTGAGGATATGCTTCGGGCATGTGCGATAGATTTTTATGCCTGATGGGATCAATACATGCCTTTGGTGGAGTTTGCTGACAAGAAAAGTTATCATTCTATTATTCAGATGGCACCAATGGAGGCATTGTTTGGCAGGACATGTAGATCACCTATTAGGTGGTTTGATTCTAGTACAGTTGATGATTTTGGGATTGAATTTCTCAAAGATGCTATGGATTGGGTCTGACTAATACAAGTAGGTTGTTGATAGTGTAGAGCCACCCGATGAGTTATACTGATAGGAGGACTAGACCTATTCAGTTCATGGTTGCAGATAGTGTATGGTTGAAGATATAATGCATGAAGGGTATGATGAGGGTTGGGAAGAAAGGAAAGCTCAGTCCTACATTTATTAGTCGTTTGATATTTTGAGGAGAGTAGGTGGTGTTGCTTATGATTTAGCATTGCCACTAAGACAGTTTGTAGTAAATCTAGTGTTTCAGATTTTCATGCTCTATCAATACATTCCAAATGAGTCACATGGAATTTTCTATGGTTCGGTTGGGTTGGGTTTAGGCTTGTTATATGTGGTAGAGCCGATATCTATATTGGATATATAGGTCCGGAGGTTGAGGACCAAGGATATACCTTTAGTGAAGGTTTAGTGGAAATACTATCTCGTAGAGGAAGCTACATGGGAGTTGGAGTCAGACATGCAGCTCAAATATCCCAACCGTTTTGAGGCTTCAGGTACCTTTCTTTTCCTTATTTTCGAGGAGGAACATTTTTTTAGTGGTGAATGATTGAATGAAATTGTCGGACATTTTTGAGCTTATCTTTAAAAAATACTATTTTGTCATTTTAAGTTGCTTTGAACAAATTTTGAACTATTTGGGCTGTCGAAACTGAGATCATGTATTTTAAAAGTGAAAAATATGAGTTTTTGCATTTTTGGAAGCTTAAGTTGTTGAAAAAGTGGGGTTTTGTATAATTCTGAGTTTTGGGTGTCGGATCAAGAATCATTCAATTCCATTAGTTCTGAAATGTCAATTTTTTTCCAGGAGAAGCTGCAAAATTAATTTTGGAGTGAAACTAAAGATTTTGGACCCAAAGTTGTGTTTTTAGTTGTTTTCGAAGCCAATGTTTGACTCTGGTCAACATTAAGAATATAGAAGCTTGAATCAAAATTCTGATTGTTCCAGTAGTTCTAGATGGTGAAACTATCGCTAGAAATGGTCTCATTGTAATTTTTGAAATTTCCTAGGGGAGTTTTGGTATTTTGAATTTTAAACTAGTTGAATTGAGTTTTATTTGGTACCTATGTCGAGAAGGCCTCAAGAATGAATACTGATAATTTCATAAAGTCTGGACCATTATATCTGATATAGAAACATATTTTGTTTGTGTAATTCGGGTTCTGAATGGACCCCAGGGGTCCATTTTAAAATTTTACAATAGCTGGTGTTAAGTATCTGGTGCAACCCTATTTTAATTCCCCACTCTTCTACACATTCATGGAGAAGTTTTCACATTTGGGGAGAAGTTTCCGCATTTGCAGAAGTCTAATTCTCTCTCTTCTCCGCGTTCGCAGAGGTCTAAAGTCCATTCTTCTCCGCGTTCGCAGTGGTCTAAAGTACATTCTTCTCCGTATTCACGGATAATTATCTATGTTTGTGGAGTACAACTTTGTCTGACCAGTTTTAAAAATGAGGAAAACACGATTTTTCAATATTTTAAGCTTTCTTGAGGCAATATTGACGAGGGTTTTTGTGAAAAACTATTGGGGTAAGTGTTTCTTTCATTAAATTAGTTTATTTAAACAACTTTTATCTTGATTTGTTTCCTTGAATTTCATTATTTAGGATATTTAAAATTTGGATTTCCATGTCTTTGTTTGGGAAACCTTAAATATTGATTTCTCCCTCAATTTGAACTCTATTTTAGTGAGATTTCCACCCATGAACTCCTTTTCTCATGTAAAATCTAATTTCTAGACTCGGGAACATCAAAATTTAGCTCTAATTTTGACCATTTTACCTCTAAGTCTAATTCGGGCCAATATGGGTATCAAAATTTATATCTTGATGCATATAATCTGTTCTTGATAGTGGTTGGTTAATTCAAGATCCTTTTTAGGCTTGGAGCTACCAGAAGCTTAGTTCAAGTGCGGTTTCGACATTAACGTTGGTTCAACAAACCTTCTTAGGACAAGATTTGGGTTATTGGATATGTTTATGTGATAATTGTATGATTTTGGTTGTCATGAACCCTAAAAAGCCTTATAGAGAAATTACTTATACATCATCATATAAATAATAGAACATGCTTAATTGAGTAAATATACTATAATTTAAAAATAATACATGCAACTGGATGAGAATTAAACAAGACTCACTATGGGATCATGAGCCCTAGATAGAATTTGCAGAGATTTCATGAGAAGATCATAAATTTTATGCAATTAACATAAATTCATATTACAATAGATCAATGATCATAATATAAATCATAAATGATGAAATTGAATAGAAGTTGAGGAGACCCATAAATACATACTTGAATTTAAATGAAAATTTAGAAATTGAAGAAGCTCCATTGAAGAAAGTATTACATGGATGAAGACTCACATATCTTGAACAAGAAGCTAACATAAGCTTGAGAAGTTCCTTTACTTTAATGGAGAATTTAGGAGAGTTGCTTGAATATTTTCAAATGAGCTTTGAGGGCATTTTTTAGGGAGAGAAATTTTATAGTGTGTGAATTGTGGAAGGATAGGGTCAATTTGAGCGTTAAGAGCAGTTTATAGGATGAGATTTAATCTCAAAAACCTTTTAGATTCATTAAATAATGCATAGGAAAAAGTCCTAAGCACCCTCACTTAAAAAATGAAAATCAAACACAGTAGTGGAGCATGTAAATGTTGCAGAATGATTTCACCATAGGTTATTTTTTAACGGATTGAATTTTCGTTAGATTTTGGCCAGATTTGAACTTGAAAAAAAAATTGAAGTACCTTGAAGCATGTCCCATATGTGGTCCTACCATGGACCCTTCTGGTTACTGAATTTTTCAAAAATTTTATTTTGCAATTCGCTTAACCTAAAAATTCACTGAGAATATTTTTTTTTTAATTTTTTACCTAATTTTATCATATTCCAATCTTCAAACACTCGAAATATTTCAACTAATTAAGCATGATTGTGAAGAATCAAATAGGACTTTTAATAGGTTGTAATGTAATGTAGGCTAGGAGATGTGTAGAAAAAGTATGTAATAGTGACTTACACTTCCGTAAGTACTTTACACTTTTTGACATTAATACCCATTATTTTATTTTTTAAAATTTTCATCCCTCTCTTCAATAATTATTTCACTAGCAATTTCATCCTATCAGGAATGTTTGACTTTTTTGAAGTATTTTATAACACATTCTTTCAAAGAGATCTTTTTCATCACTATGTAGCTATCATTCATTTCATTATTTTTGCTCAACCATCCCTTTTCTTATGATTTAACAATTATAACAGGTCTATGCTACAATGCACAAGGAAGCAATGTGTAAGAACTAGGAATTTAATAAAATTTGATTAAGGTGAAAATATGACTATCAGCAAAAGGCTACACACTCAAAAGGGATAACTAGTGATGTAATACCTGAAAAGGATAAATTTTACAAGAAAAAATGAAGAAATGCCTATTATCATCTTCTAGATAAAGCAATATTTTTTATTTCTCTTCAATAACATGCAGGACAAGTTCTAAACTAAGATGCGAAATATGGAATTAAAAAAATCTGACCATACATGGCAAAAGAATCAATCAAGATGAATCATTTCCACCTCTAAGAGGGACAGCCATAGCAAACTAAAAAATAAAATATGCTATATAGAGTCCTAACCATGAGTCTAGGTATCAAATAGCTTACAATTTTCTTAGCAATCAAGCATTCACAGGAAAGTACTACTAAAAATTAGGCCTAAATAGCAAGTAGCAAAGAAGTCAAAGGTCTTTTCGTTTCTCTGAAAAAATTAAAAAAAGAAAATTTACTCCAAAAAAACAATTTCTAAAAAAGGATATTCGGTTCAAAGGGACCCCCATGAAAAAGAACTGAAAATAAAAATCAAGGGGTGGGTTACATATGCTCTAAAAAATCTAAGATCCATAAAAATAATTTTTACTTTAAAAGAATAAAAGATTTTTTTTTTTGCATTTTTGGACTTTTTAAATTTTTTTAATTAAAAATAAATCAGTAAATAAAATTCTTTAGCATACATAACCCATGAAAATATTGAAAGTTATCTTACCCCCACATTTAAAATCATGCTTTACTTTCAAAGAAATTTATAGAAAACAGGTGAAACAAAAGGGTAAGAAATACTCCCTAGGACCCTTTAGGGCATAACGAGTAACATATTTCTTCAATTTTCATCAAGGGTCATGCACACCACCATACTTAATCTTAAAACATGTTCCTTCGCTCCAAATATAGGTACTCAAACATTCCCTAAATCTATAAAAAAAAAATAACACACATGCCTAGAAAAATACACTATGTAAAAGAAAATAATAAGTTACATTACTAGTTGGGTTGACTCCCACCTTTTCTTACACTTTGAACTTATGAATTGTACTGTAATGATCCTCTGGGTTAATTCCATGTTTTTGTGTTATTTCTACCATTCTGATCTTTTGTATAGTGATCTTGGACATTTTATGACCTATTGGGGTTGTTGGAATGGTTGTGAATGGATTTTGTATAGAATTGTGCAAGTTTATGAGTTAGCGATAAGTTAAAACTGCAAAAATGAAATTTCTGAGAAAAACACTAGCGAATGGTCTCAGAGTTGGATTCTAACGGTTCGATCAGTTCCAAAACAACTGATTTAGGCTAGGAGAGTTGTTGGTCCAAGGATGGAGGGTCCCAACTTGATTTTGAGCTAAAAGTTGCAAAATGAGTTCAACTAGAATCTAAAAAGTGTGTTTCTATTAAAACTCAGCTAATCAAGCGCGAAATGTAAATTTGATGGCGAGTAAAGCTATGGAATGTCAAAAATAGTCTAAATTGGCCCTTTATCAGTTGATGGGGCATCCGATTGCATTATGACTCTATCACTTCTTTTAGCTAAAATTAGTCGAAAAAAAATGAGACCTTATTTTTTGTATGATGCTCCATTGGGACACCAAAAACTACAGGGAATTGTGGAAATTGTTGGTGCACCACCGGCAGAAATAACCCTCCAGGTTCGTGGAGGACAATGCCACATTCACACAAGGGAGGTTGGGTAGAGATCCGTGTTCATGGGGTCCAGTCTTTATTCGTGGAGCTTGGGGATCCTAGAGATCCGCATTCATGGAGAAAGAGCATGAGGTCCATATAAGTGCTTCAACACTTAGCAAACGACCATCACAGCCAACATCCAAAGCTCGTAAAAATCGCATTTCAAGTTTATTTTCTATTATTCAAAGGTCCATATGACTAAGATTTTTGAAAGAAATATCATGGTGAAATAGGATTTAGGATTTGGCGCGTAATTTGAGATAACTTCACTGTTTTATCTTAATATCTTCTCACAATTTATGAAAACATGATGTGTTGATATCTTAGTCGATTCTTGATGGAATTAAGTGAAACTTGAGTCTAAATTATTCTACATTTTTAGAGTAACGTTGTTGTATGCTGGGTGTTCACTGAAATTTTCTGGTTTTTGAGAATTTTTTGTGAGAAAGTTTGAAAAGAATATTTTTCCAGTAAAGTTTTTAACTTCATTTGTGGGCCTTTCTCCGTCTTTTGAGGTCTGTTTTGGGCTGAATTTTTTGTTGTAGACTTGGGTTGTATAGGGAACATTTTTTTGGATTTTTTTTGGAATTTTTGGTATGGGTTCTATTTTCTCCATTTTAGGCACTTTTGACGTAATCTCACCCATTTCTAATGATAATACAACTTATACAACCATGTTAATTTTGTGAAATATATTTGAGCAGTTGAGCAGCATCGAGAGGCTACTAGGAAGGGAAAAGATTAGTTTTGTTGATTCAAAGTTTGAGGCATTGATTTCTAGGTATGCTAGGCTTTCCCTATACCTCAGATTGAGTAAAACTATATGTATACTGAACTGAGATATATCTGAGATGCTAGTTGTGCCCGATATCTATAATATATGTTGTTGTGGAATTTTACTCTGTGTTATTAGCTGTGAATGGTATAATGTCATTATATGCTGATACTTTTGAGTACAGGATGGCCTGATAAGGGTCGTGTATGGGTTGATTCAATAGGACAGGTATGTATTCTGACCTAACCTTTGTCTGTTGGAGTATGTTGCTTGATGTTGTTAGGATATGGTAATTGTGAGACTACTTGTTGCCTACTTTCTATAATATGACTTTATTTCTTCAATAAATATTATTTCGTTAGGCCTAACTGTTGTGGAAATTTATGATATCACTGTTTTTTTCCTTCCTTACTTCGATTACCTGTGATGGACTAGAATAAAGAATGGATGGTCTGTTAGACCCGATTTTACACTGATTATTAAGATACACACTTTGTTATACTACTATTAGCTTTTACATATGGGTTCTCTATGAACCCGGGGGAGGGGATATCTATCAATGTCTTAGTGAGGTGGTGGTTATGTGTGGTTTTAAGAGAGAGATAATATGATTGGGGGATCCAGATTCGAATAGGCTACGGAGAAATTTACTGGCTCTATGCTTTGAGACATAGATGATGCACCCTACAATCCAAGTCTTTAGTGGCCACTTCCGAGTGTCTGAGACTCGAGTATTAATTTTAAAGAGGTCCGAGCACTAGTTATTATTTTGGGTTTGTGACCTAGTTGAATCCATGTTTTGGCTAGGCCCTGTTACTAATATTCTAAATTGAGACACTATTGATTATGCTAGGAAGATTCGTTCTCCCGAGGTGGATATATGCCACCATTGCACATGTATGTTAGGGATCAGGTGCCACATTCTAACACAGGGTCAAAGGTCGGTTTGATATATAATTATTGGGGGTGAGGCCCGATGATTACCCATGGATCCAAATACCTTTACACAACGATTGTGCATGGGTTACCTTCTAGGCTTAGAGGGGCTTAGGGGGCGTCTAGGCTTACAAACTAGGGCCTTACACCAACGCGCAACTTGAACGTGATCATATGATATTGAGAATTGGTTTTGTGTCAATTCTGTTGAGTTCTATGATAATTGTGAAACATAGATTATGTGTGGGTATACCTTCTAGGATTATGGTTATCCAGTTGACATATATGCATAGATATTCGGGCTTTACACTTGCGTACAACATTGCATTCTAGTCCATTGATAGTTTCTATAGGGGCCTACTTAATTTTTTCTAGTTTGTATAATTGCACTTTGCCTTGGTTAGTTCTATTGATGTTATGGTGTTGGTTTACAGGACTGATACTTTTAGTTACATTTGAGCTTTTTTATGCATAATATTTAATTCACTCGATCGATGATGCCTACTAGATGCCTTATTCTTGTACTCACCCCTACTTTTGAATCTTTCCATCGTGCAGGTCAATGTTCTAGTCAGGGACACTAACTTTTGAGGGATTTTTGGAGCTCTTAGGAGATAATTAGTGAGCACCAAAAATTCTAGCTACTTTGTAGTCACTTTGTTTTGATGGTCGTCTTTTCTTTTCAGACATTGGCCTTGAATAATAGTATTTTTTACTACTAGGAGCACTCTTGGGTTGTATATTATGGTTTTGCTATATATGTATATAAGTATGTACTTCTGCCTATTATAGCTCTGTGTAGTTGACTTCTAGGTTCTGTGTAGGTTTTGTTTATTTATATTGAGATATCAGTTATGGATATGACTAGAGAGCTAGGATAGGTACCCTGGTGTTGGGTAACTAGCATTCCTGTAGGTAGGATCTAATCGGCACCATCATGATTAGGATCGGGTCATGACAAGTTGGTATCAGAGCCTAAGGTTCACTAGTCTCAGTCGTACAGAGTTACTGTCTAGTAAAGTCCTTTGAATGGGTGCAAATATGTTTGTGGATTATCCCTAGGGGGCTATGGGATGTTTAGGAAATTTCCTATATTATTGATTCTTGGTGTGCGACATTGTTAATGATCCTTTGATTTTTGAGAATTTGACATTGTCCTTTTTTTGCAATTATGGTGCATGGAGGATGAGGCTAGGGCCAGGGTAGGGTTGCCCCGTTAGTATCGGATATGAAGCAATCCCTCGAGCTTGAGGATCAACGACCATATGCCCCAGCTTCGCCGTATCCATAGGCACCAACTCCTCCAACCACTTTTGCAGTTACCCATTGGTGTAGACGGTTCTTGGATAGTTCCTCAGAGTGCTTGGAACCCTACAGTAGGGTTTAACACCAACTCTAGCTCCTCCAGTTTAGGCACCTACAAAGCCTACTATTTCGAAGTTTCTGGCTCAGTCGAAGGGAACCATATAATTTTAGGACTAGTTATTATGTGGGCACTTTTTGAGATTGGCCCCATCGAGCTTTTCGGGAGATACAAGGAAGGATCCATAGGATTCTCTCATAGCCTGCATGGAGCAATTTCAGGCATTACAACTGCTGGAGTCTCGTGGGGTTTGAGTTTACTACTTATCAACTAGATGGTACCACAAACAATGGTGGCAGATTTGTCGAGATATAAGGTATCATTACAAGCTTTGGAGGGTGGCCATCTAGGCTCGAGTACTTCTTGTAGGGGGGGTTCCTTATATCCCTGATGAGTCTATACCTTGGACTCATTTTTTACTTAGAATGGAGTGAAATTTTTCCCCAGTGTTCTATTATGCGTCAATTGCTAACTAATGATTTTATGGTATGACATGAATGGAGCTAAAAGTGCACAAGTTGACGCTACTCAATAAAACTTGGAAAATGGGAAAAAGTTCAGAAAAGGCAGACAAAAATGACTTCACCAACGTAGTTGGCAGATAGCTGAAGGTGCAAAGAGATTTCCTAATGTTGTAGCATCCAAGTCCCTAAGTCCATAGCGAAAAGGCTCTCAAGATCGACAATCGCCAACACATTCAGTGCAACGTCGAATGGCTAAGAAGACCCCTAAAGTTGCAGTACTTAGAACCCCAAAGTCCATGATTGTAGGTCTATGTAGAAGAAAGTTTTGCGAATCGCCAAACATGGTCATCGGAATGAAAAGTCATCACCAAATCTTGCAGAGACTCAAATCTTCAAATGGATGCAGAGGAAAGTGGTCAAGTGCACATTTGGCGTATCACCAGAGTGCTCGATGAGGGACAACCTTGACCCCATAATGGATACTTGGTGCATAAAATACAACTTATTTTTCATGAATTATAAAGACCTTTTTGAAAGGACATTGTACAGACGGTTAATATATGAATTTCAAAGAGAGAGGGTTATAATAGATTACATAGAACATTCTTCCTCAATAGTACTAGGGTGAGAGAGTTTCAAGATTGTGGATATTTTCTGGTTTAATTCAACTTTTCTCTTTCAATCCATGTTACCCATGAAATTAGCTACTAAATTTGGTATTGAACCTTTAATTTTGAGCATGAGTGGCTAAAACCCCTAAGTTGGAAATGTGTAAATAATATTGGTATTTGATTTCTATGCTTGGTTTATGACATTTTGACTATATTGATGTTAATGTGTTTGAATTTACATCTATTGCGATGTTTCTTGTATAATCTTATAGTTAAAAACTTGGGGTTTACTTTAGATCTCTAATTATTGCTTTAATCTAAGTAGTTGGATTGGGAAATACATGTATTAGCCAGAAACCTTTCATGGTTTCAGTTGAATTCCACAACTATGGATTCAATGGCTAAGGTATTAGGTAGTTTGTTGTACTTTCTCAAGTCAGACATGACCTCAAGTGATTCGTGTATGTTGTCGTAATATATTCGTGTGATACACCTTCACTGTCTTAATTGAAGTGTTGGTTACAAGAAACCTAGCCTATTCACTCATGTTTAACTCGATTTGTTACTTGTCTAGACTAGACCTAGTAGATCTAATCCCATACTTGTACATCCCCAATATCTCTCTTACTCTGTTGTTAATTTTTTAATAAAGAATTTGTAGTGAGCTGGGTTTAAATTTTTTAATTATTGTAACCCCCGAATTTGAACCTACAATTTCACAAAAAACTACAAAAATCGCCTGTTTCATGTTCTTTGGCCTATAAAATCCTATCAGGCGATCTCCAATGCAGTCGGGCCACCTGGGATCTTGCCGAGCTCATCACAGGCCCGTCGGTATAATTTTTCAAGAAATTTATCCTTGAGCCACGGGTTGTATGTGAAATTAATGGCCTTCGCAGTGAGACTGCCCATACTTTGAAGTATGCTGGAAAAAGGATTCGGGATGGAGTCAAGTGAGGGACCACGAACCGTTTGGTGGTCCACGGTCCATGGTAGGTCCCGTGGATTTCTCTAGTGGGTTCCTTGAGGTATGGACAAAGCCTCCGGACCAAGTGGAACTCCACGAACGACTTCAAGGTCCATGTGAGCCTCCACGGTCTGTGAGGGGTCCTGTGAAGTGATCCAGAGAGTTGTCCAAGGCTCGAGGCTAGACTCCAGACCAAGTGATGCTCCACGGGCTAATACACTGTCCGTGTGCAGCTACACGGTCTGCAAGGCCCAGGGAAATTTTGTCCAGAAAGTCCTTCGAGATTTCAAGCCAAAGGTGAGGCCAAGTGAGGTCTCACGGATAGGCTCACGGTCCGTGAGCCTCTGGACGACACCTGGGAAGCTTCTGTGAGGCCCTATTTTCTATGATCTATTCCATTTCATTAATGGTTAATTCATAATTTAATTTAATCATATGCCTCTTTTAGCCTTTCTAAGGTCTCCTAACTCCCCAAATCAAACCCTAATCCCCTCTAATTCATTCTATCACCCCTCAAGCCTAACCAAAATTCTCTCAATCCTCTTGACCTCCATTGATGAAAGTTTGAAAAAATTTAGGGAAAATTATCCTTGTTTCAAAATCATCCGATTTCTTTGGCTAATATCAAGGTATGTGGGATTGATTCGTGGATTTCCTTTCATTGATGAAGACCCAAGAACCCCCCTCTTTAAATTATGAATTTAAGCTTTTTTTAATGTTGGGTTCTTTAAATTTTGATATATTTAATTGAATTGAGTATTGGGCTATAAATATTAGGTGATTTAAAGTTTATTTAAGTTGGATTCTATGAAGTTTCTTTTGAATTGATGAAGGACAAATTATGCATGTCCCCTTACTCTTAAACTATGCATGGGTAGTGTTTGGATGATGATTTAAAGGTTGATTTAACTTGAATTTCTTAATGAATACTCTTGAATTGAATTTAAAGTATGAATTTGAGTACCCATGCTATTCTCATTATCACTCATGGCATTGCATGCATGATCATGGATTTTCATGAAGGTTATGATGTGGGCTAAGTCCCAAATATGCTTATGACTATGATTTTATACAAGTATGGGTTACGACAAAAATGTGATATCATAATTCTATGATATGGACCTTTGAGCAACCATGGGTGTTTATACCAATATGATATGATATGACAAGTATGGAGCTACTCTTATGCATAAAGTTTGACATGAAAGTG
>JBCEWC010010962.1:0-17142 GCA_038996855.1 Solanum aculeatissimum
CAAGAAAAAAAATTCACTATTAAAAGAGACACAACATACTGGAAAAGCACACGGGTATATTATTTGTTTCATTCATGAAAAAAAATCGAAAGAACAACATACAAAAATGTCAAATTGTATAACACTTAAACACCAACCAAAAAAAATATACAAAGAAAATATTTTTTTCATAACTGGAAAACCCAGAAGAAAATGAAAAAAATACCTTTGGATCTTTTTGTCTTTTTTTCAATGTTGATTTCTTCACAGACTTCTCTGTTTGAGGCTTCCCTCCTGTCGAAATCTCAACCAAATTCACATTTTTCCCACTTCTTTTTGGAATTTCATCCATAAAATCAAAGTCGGAATTAACAACCGACTCATCAATCTTTGCTTTCCCTTTTGAAATTCTTTTTCTGCTGTGTCTTCTTCTGATTCAACATATTTTGATTTTTTTTCAGACTAAATGAAGGAAGTTTACTCGATCTTTGGTTCATGCTTAATCTGGGGCTTTTGCGAGGAGTGATTTTCCGATTCAATTCGTTCACCATTGTTGTTGATTAACAAGAATAAACACGAGAGAAACCCTAAAATTTGAAGAAAAAAAGGTAGATGATACCAACTATTATGTGAAAACTTGGGGAAGACATATTATCACTACTGATTACTTTTATTGGGACAGACAAACAATAAATTGCTTTCAGAATAATCACTCTCAAAAACTGCACAAGTTACCAAAAAAGATAAAATAAAAAAGATTTTAAAAAGCAAAATTAAAAATGAAATTAATTAATTAATATTAATCTGTTATAATTGGTAATTATGTTGCTATATTGGTAATACTTTATAACTACCTATAAAATTTGTAATAAGTAATCTAATAATGACAAGTGGATCAATTATTTCTTTTTAAAAAACAAAAGGTCAAATATTTATTTTGATATAAACTTCTTATGCCCAAACAACTATTATAATATTATTTGATGGAGAAGAAAATATGTGACAAAATAATTTGTCCCTTTAAAATTTAAATGAAAGGAAATGACCTTATAAAACATCTCATATATATTATTTACAAATCTTTTTTTCCATATAATTAAAATTATAATATTTGTAACGAATTACAAAATCAGTTTTTTCACTCACACCAACCACAGTACTTTGCCTTTTTTCATAGCAATTTTTTTTTTACCCTTTATTAAGGATTCAACCAATTGATGTATCTATTTTAATAAATAATAAAATTTTATTTCTTAGGGATTAGCAAAAGTGTAAATGATGCATCACATGTCCCATAGAGTAGATTTTTTATTTTATTTTTTGGTGAAAAGAACAGTTTCATGTTTTGCGAAAAAATACAACTCAACTTTTTTACTTTAATCATTCACCATCCTGATTTGTTTAAATGGGCCTTACCTTCTTATATTACGGGTAGTAGTTGGACGAGTTGGGTCAAATATGCATGAATCATAATGGAATAGGTCAAAATTTAGTTCAATTCAAATTTATTTGGATCCAAACGTGTTTGATAATCGGTTATAAAATAGGTCGGGATCCAATTCAATTTAATTTTTATTAAGTTTTAATTGTTGTTTTTTTAGTTTTTTATATTATTTTAGTACTTAATAAAATTATTTTTTCTTTATTATAGCTATATATTATCAAAAAAAAATTTAAAATAATAATTTTCTAAAAAAATTCATTTGAGTTACATATCAACTCAATTTTAAAGGATTGAGTTAATAGTCAATAATCTATCCAAACTTTTAATGGATTGGACGAATTAGGCAGAACTGAGTTTGATTTTGATTTTGCGATCCCTATCTTATTCATCAAAAAAAAAAAAGAATTCAAGTCGGTTTTTGCCACATGATTTATTGCAACAGTTGTAAATTCTGTGTCCCTTAGCTTTTACGGAATCAATTTAATTAGTTGCACCTATATCAATATCAACATGACCAAACTTTAAGCGTTGAGACATCAATTTATTGCTCAAACAAATTATACTTTATTTCACACTTTCTAGTTTACTAGTATACTATTTCCATTTCCGTCTCATATTATATGAACACGATAATTAAAAAATCATTAATACACTAGTAAACTTTACCATTTTATCCTTTATTTATATCAATGTACATTAAATTAAATTAGAAAAAATATACATAAAGTATAGGAATAGTTTACTTTTGAATGTGAAAGTAATTAATCAGTCTCTTAAAATTTTCAAATATTATATTAATGGTGGGATAATATGAAAAAAAATAATTAATTCTATTCTAATTGAGTAAGTATTCATATAATATAAAACAAATATTTATAAAAAGATGCTCTTATAATATGAGACGAAGATAGTAATAATTAGGATTTTTTTGTTGAGATGCACTAATAAAGCTCCCTTAATGATTGATTGTGATCATCTAGACTGAGGAAACAGGCTCAGTAGTGTCCCAATAATGAATTATGGTAAATTAGAGACTTAAAAGAATCATTAAATAATATTAACATATTAAACCTTAACCCAATCTCAAAAATGTTGCATGATTATTCATTCCATGGATAGAGTTGAGGCCCACATTTGCTATCCAAACACGTATTATTTTCTTTTGATAAAGTTCATCCAACCAACAACACTATCATATACTAAAATGGAAAAATTGTACTCATTACCACTATCAAATTTCTGACAGAATTTTCTTTTCATAAAGTGCATCCACTTCTTATCTACACTCTAATAAGCTGGGAATGAGAAAGTTTCCACTTTTAATCTTAAAACTTCATGGAATGGAAACATGACCAAATTCTTTACTCAACTTGCTAAATTGTTTTACTGATGAAATCCTGATATCAAGAAAAGGAAGGAACAATCTGACATTCTTCATGCTTCATCTCTTTCGATACTTGTTGATTATAATGCTCGAAAGAAATGAAAATTACCGAGGAGCTAAAGGTGAACGATGTTCCTTGGAGCATCCATCGTCAAAATTTTGAGAGTAGCTGTAAGCATCATAGCTGAAGTGAACAGATCTTCTCTGCCATGACAGAAGTCGCTTCCACTGTGACTTTAACCTCCAATATAACTGCCTAGCAATGTAAAGTCCTTTGAAACAATTAACAGGTGCTCTTCTTTCAATACTAACCAGTGTAGCATCAGAGCTGATGTGTGCAACTCGACATCCATGCCACTTCAACATATGGATCTTCTTTGAACTTCCCATCATCAAGATTTTTGAACTTCACCTGCTTACCAACATAAGAAAGTAGAGATCTGTTGGTTTTAGGGGACTTTGAAAACCACAAATTTAATGGAATGTGTAAAAAGAGGAATATAGTATTTGTGCTTTCCAAGTGTACATATTCCATTTGTAGGCATCAGCTTCATTTATATTGGATGTCCTTTTCACATATGCAGTGAGTGGAGGTGCTTCTCTCATACCAAACGCGCCAGCTGTGAGTTGTTTCTTGTAGGTCCTGACTGTCCAAACTTCAAAGAGAATAAAAGGCTCTTCCGGTTTATGTAACATCATTTTTTTTTGTACTGACGCACTAATCAAAGATTAGGACAAAATCTTACCAACACATCCCATTTATTGCCTGTGATATTTTCTGTCCCTAAAATCACTATGACAGGAGCTTGTTATGATGTCAAAGGAACGCTCACATCAGCTCTTATGCAAAAAAGAGTTCTCCCCGCCAACTCTTTCACTATAGACCGTTGGATTGAAAGGACTAATGACTAATAGATAGAATGCCTCAGCATCTTTCAATGCATATCTCTTTGTTTTTTTAAAACTCGCCTATTTAGCTTCCTTTATTGCTTTATTGACCTTTCTCTTGTTCTTTTCTTCGCTCCTTTAAGTGGAATAAGAGAGATAATATATTAGAAAAAAGTGAGACCTGTGAAAGAAGAAGAGACCCGCCTTGAACCTTTTACCTTCTAATATAATAAAGATGATCCTACTTCAAGGTGTCAACATGAAGTGAGTTGTAATCCTATTGGACAAGGAACGATTCTCTTGTCACTTTGTGCATTCAATCTTAAGCAAACACGGCAAGAAACAATAGAAATACTTCTAGTTAGGTTTTTATCATGACAAAGGGTCTACATGCTATCCAAATTCTTTCACAACTCTGATCACCCTTAAAAATGAAATTATGGAAGGTAGGTTCTTGCATCAAGGTGACCGTCTTACCAATAGTTGAAACTCTATGGAAAGAATGTTTTGGCTATTCTCCAAATAATGCACAAAAACAAATAGTCACAATTAACATTTAAGAAAGCAAGGCTTACCAGTTACGCCTTCAAGAGAATATTTTCAAGCGCTTAATGAACCAGATTCTACATCAGAACCACCAACATGACAAACATGAAGGCACCAAATTCTCTCAGCAACATCACCTGCAAGTGTTGAACATAAATCAGGCTTTGAGAGTACGTAGTATCCTCCAAATAGAAAGAGATGTTCAGACTAACATGAAATATAATGAGAAGACAAACAGCAGAAACAACCTAATTTTATTACATGGTCTCTGAAAACCCATATATCCATAGAGAAATCACATAATGCCGGAAAGGTATCACATAGTAGTTCACCGGCAAAATTCTTTTACTTAGAGCCTGTTTGGATTGGCTTATTGTAAGTGTTTTTAAGCCAAAAATAACTTCTAAGCATTTTTGGAGTGTTTGGATAAATTCAAAAAGTGTTTATAAGCTCTTAGTTTTAAGTCAAAATAGTAAAAAATAAGCCAAAAGCCATAAGTTTGAGTTTCTAACTTGTAGTTTTTGGCTTATAAGTCAAAAACCAAAAGTCATCCAAAACAGGCACTTAGTGATCTCATATGATGTCTCAGACATCAGCCTGAATAGAAAGCTGCTGATAGGTCCAGCTTTTAAACCAGTATTAGAAAAGGGTATTAATTTTATCCTAATGGCAGGTAACAACAGAGAAACCCCAGACCTAGAAGGCAAGTAATATTACCTACAGCTAGGTGTAACTGAAACAAGAAAGGTTGCTTATGTCAGAAGACTTTTATCTACTTAAGTTAACTATAACAACAATAAAAAATTGATTTCCTATCCTCCCAAAGTTCCTTTCAAAATCTGGAATTATAAATTAAAAGGAATTTCAAAAATAATAAAAATTGTTCCCTTGGGTCTAATAATAGACCTTGAACTAAGTAAAATTCCTGGCTACATGAAAGACAGTAAGTGAATGCTATGCAGAAAAGCCTTCAAGAAGTAGATAAAATCATCTGTGAAACATTTCAGTTCATAGTTTTGCAAGATATTGTCATAGTCAATCAATGAATATGTAACATTAATACAAAATGACAGGAAAGAAGATAGGAAGAAATCATAGCAAACCCACATTCTCTATGCTCCTTCCTTTCCTTAGTACTACTACAGAATCTGCATAAAAGAAAAGAGTAAGGAAGAATAGTCAGCAGAATAAAGCTTCCAAGATAAAAAGCTGAAGTATAAGAATTTCAATATTCGAAACACTAGAAAATCATTATAACCAACTGAAGCATGTGACATGAAAGTGTACCTAGTTGATGAAAACTGTCCTGTAACTTGACCGTCAAGCTCTGTCAGATATCTTCTGAACAAATTTGACCTGCATTAATTAAACCAGCTATTCGTTGATAAACTCTGAAAAGTATAAAGTCTGTAAGCTGACTGGTGCAAAAGGATTGATCACTTCACTGTCATGAGAAATCTCAACAGACAACAGAATATGAGTCTGATAGGTATACCAGGAAGGAATTGCGAAAGCTGCTAGGACTGGAGATATTTCCCACAAGAGATATAGCCGATTGTGTAAGAAAATTTCAAGGTACTCAATAATTCCTTTTTCCTATTACAACAAAAGAGAAGAAAAAAAAAGGATTATAAAATCATCTACAGGGAGAACAATGAAGTAAGAATGATCATATCATGGAAAAATGAAAATTGACAACGAATGCAAACCGAATAGAAATGCACACTTTCCTTATAGTTTAACAAAAGAGAGTCTAAGATCTAGAGTAAAATTCAGATACAGTGCATGTGAGAGCAGTACAAGTTGAATATCTTAAGGTGAATGTTCACATTCTGGCCTAGTTTTGGAATTTTGCGAATGCTACTTGTACAGGGTATAGTTTCCACGGGATATATGTAAGAAAACTTAAAATATAAAGTGAATAAATCAATAAGGATGTAAAAAAGCTTTGCTCAAAAAGAGATTAAAAGAGGTACAATGTAAATCTATCCAGGAATGTGTGACATGAAGACGAACTCAACAAATAAGCAAACATCACCTTACTTGGCGAGTACACGATGATTGTTCACGTACAGTTAGATACATCATAAATTTGCTTTCTTGCACAGTATAAATTAGGCATTTCAATTTCATTGTTATCAAATGAATTTTATGTCTTCTAACTAAACACAATCATGTCCATGACGTTAGAACTTTGTTTTCCTACCATAGTGATTTATGTACATTAAGAAGTAACAAGTAAAAAATAATTCAGGTAATAGACTATGTAAAAGAAGGACATGGCGCAGTTACTACTTACCAAGGACGTGACCTTAGATAGGAGGGTGTGGAGAACATGGATTAGAGCAGAAGGTTAGTACGTCGCAATTTGTTGTCTTGTTGTCCGTTCATATTAGCTGTCGTAGTATTGCTCCTGTAATTTTCATGTCCTTCTATTTCAATTACTATTTGTTGCTTCTTGCAGTGTATGTTGTTATTATCTGTTGACTGTGTTATGATATGTTGCCTCTTGTATTTTCGTTACTTCTTTTTGTGACTGTTTTGGATTATTTTCCCTTAAGCTGAGGGTCTATCAAAAACAACTTCTCTACCTCTGACAGGGGGTAAGGTGTGTGTACACTCTACCCACCCAAACCTCACTTTGTGGGACTTTACTGGGTATGGTGTTGTTGCAGACTATATAAAGAAAAAGGACATTCGACCTAAATCAAACCCAAAAACCAGCTCATGTGATGAGGATTACCAATGTGTGAAAATCTAACACCCACCCACCCCATGATCAGGAATGAACATCGAGAGTGTGGAGAATATAACAAACAGACCCAACATTGAATAAATCAAGAAATAAGAATTGGTATGACTTTGATACCATGTAAAAGAAAATAGAGGTTGAGCCTAACTCAATCATAAAGCCTAGGTCATGATGCGATGATTGCCTAAAACCATTTAGGAAACAAAGTATTTCCTCAGCTAATGTGGGATAAACTAAAAGAGAAGTCACGCTCGAACCCGTGACTTATAGGTCACAAGGAGACAACTTTACCGTCGCTCCAAGGCTCCCCTCCCAATGTGGGATTCTAACAAGCAAAATAAATCATTACAGAAAATATATAACAATCTAACCTATATCTAGACGATTAGATCTATACAGCCATGTAATCCACGTATGACAAACAAATAATACTATGAATTTCAGTTAAACCATTGCAAGGTTATTTCATAGGCTTGACGTGCAGCTCTTACTACTAGACTATGAAGAGATTTCATTCCAAGAAATAAATACCTTTGAGTTGATGATTTCCTCTCTGCAACCTCTCTGTACCAAGTTATGCACCTCACTGTATAGCCTCAAAGTGGTGACAAACTCATAAGAGGTCAACATCAAACGGTCAATCAGAAAACTCCACCTATCCACTACACATGCTAGTAATGCGAGCTCCTGCAGAAGTTGGATTTCAACAACAAAAACTAGTCATATATCAGTATAAATACTCAGAAAAGATCTAGCTACATCAAGAAAATCCCATACACTGAATAGCCCAACCAATCAACTTAATTACCTTTTAAGAAAATTTGCAGCAGCAATTAGTGTTACAATTCAATTGGACTAGCTTACTTTTAGATACTCAAAGAAACAATCCCATGTACCACAGTAGGTTTTTACAGAACAGCGCTTGAATAACAGATGTATGTGCATATACTTGAAAAGAATAAAACGAACTATGCAACTTCAGAGTCTGCTGATCAAGGTAATCTTGGAGTAGCCGTACAGTTTTGAGATAGCTTATATCAATCAATTGAGCCAGAATCCCAAACTAGTTCAGATTACAAATTTTGTATATCTACTCCAGTCTGTTTGACCCAGTTAACTCCAATATTAGCTAATTTGTCTTTTGACGCAAATTGAGATTCTACAGTCTCACCATCATCCCTAAACCAGCATGCAAATCTCTAAACCAAATTATTAAAAAAAAAAAAAAAACTCCTAACAAACATCACCAACTAGTTAGTATCACTTATCTTTATACTTTTTTCTATTATGTAAGATTTGTTATCTTTGAAACAATTTCCCGCCATGTGATTTTAGGTTTAGAAAAGCATATGAGCCAAGGAAAGAATAAACACTCATTTTGTTCTGGAATGTCTCAAACTGGTTCATACCATTCCATTAATAATATTGATCTATATACTTTCACAACTTTCAAGAATTCAAGTTCATTTTACTATGCAAATTTAAAATTTTGATGTGATTCTTCCTTTATTAAACTAATTTTTCAATCATCATTAATATATTTTTCACCACCATGAGTACAAAACACATGTTGAATTAGTATCTCAAATTCCATTCCCAAACAAACACCATCATACAAGTAGAAACAGAGGAGTACAAAAATAATCAATCAGTTTTTTATGTATTGTGCAAGTGTTGAAAGAAAGCTTCAAGCTTGATGATGGCAATTAGACCTTACCAGTCTTCTCTAATTCATGATAAAGAAACACACCTCCATTTTTTTGTGGTAAATCTATAGCTTAAATGACTAAAAAGGTGTAATCTTCCACTACTGAACTTGAACAGTTAGAAAACCGTAGCGATAACATCTATGCCCATTGCTCTTACTTATGTCTTCACTGGCTACGGCATCTTAGGTGTCAAGTAAATTGTAAGGGCCCTTCCTTTTCTTTATCTTGATATGTTTTTCAAGACCAAGATCTATCGTTGATGCTGGATCTCACTTTTCACTTGATCACACATTACTTGCAGGGGAATACCAGAATCTTTATTTGCATATATAACTTCAAAAGATGCGAAAGACACATTAATCATTATCAAACAAGATAACTTTTGGGGATCTCATGAGAGCAAGGATGATACAAATATCATCAAATAAACATCAAGGTTTTAAGTGATAATTTAAAATTTCTAACCAAATAACCTATTTCCTCCCTTTCATTCGCTCGAGTGTTTTGCAAAAATAATTTGTGGTTAATCTCAGATCCAAGAAGGCAGTATAATTGTAGGCCTTAAAGAAAAGAATCTGTTTTACTGGGTGGGTTGAGTTGCCTGGTTCAGTAAACAAAAGCCTACTTACGAATTCCAATGCTATGCCTTAAGCCACTCAGCCATCTCTCCTATATGATGATTATGACCCAAAAACGAAGTGAATAGCGAGTTAGTTGTAACAATTATTGATTAGATAGCTAAAATCAATCCATGCTAACTAGAAAAATAAAATAATTTGCATTCCCATTTGATTTTTTGAATATCCTCCCCATTAATGGGAAGTAGTTGGTACAGATGGAATAGTCAAGGTGACCAAGCTGCCCGGACACCATCGCCATGCAAAAAAACATTTTCAAAAAAGAAGATTTGAAGCAGAGAATCTTTTTAAAAGATAGACAAATTGACTTACAACTATTTCACACAAACTATCTTCGAGTTGAGATGATATATCTATCCGCTGAAACACTTGAGTCCATTGGCTCTTCGGGGCAGAAAACAGCAGGCTGGCACCTGAGACTAGTCTAATAGTTCTCTTGTCAAGCAAATATGAGAGGCTTCTTGATTTCCAATAATTCCAGACAGCAGAACCAATTGGTCTTTCTTCAGTCCTTGGGGCATTGACAAGAAAAGACTATTTTTTACTGCACTACAAATGAAGTCTGTATATACTTAACTACTCATGTAAGAATAAAGAAAAAATATGTATACATGATCAATAGAAGAAACCATATTCTGCCACAACGGCAGTACTCAAGCTTATTAAATACTTTTTTTTTTGAGAAGGTAACAACTTGTATTCTATTCCAGAACAAAAGTCAGAACCTGCTACAACTTATGACAGGCTCCTAATTACAAAAGCGGAAAGAAGCAGGAAGATCTACAGCCCTATTTCAAAATTTACAAGGAACCTAAAACATCTTTCACTGATTCTAGATCTTCCATGTAATTTTGTTTACACCAAAAATGAAACAAAACTAAGCAGTTCATCTTAATCTTCTGAATGGAATTACTCTTGTCTTGGAAGCATCTGAGATTTCTTTCTTTCCACACTGACCACCAAATGCAAGATGGGATGATTTTCCATCTCTCCTTATGCCCAGTGATGCTTGCATAACTACTCCATATCTTCAACGTATGGGTAACTCTCCTTGGCATTAACCCAGTTCATACCCTTCAGATTGATGAAAATATTCCACAAAGTGTTAGTTACCCTACAGTGAAGGAAAAGATGTGCAACAGTCTCCACTTCTTCACCACAGAAAAAGTGCCTCGGACTCAATTGAATATTTCTCTTCATCAGATTTTCCTGGGTCAAAACTGCCTGCTTCGCAAGAAGCCAAGTAAAACAAGACACATTCCTCTGGCTGTTACAAGGTTTAAACTTCTTATAAGCACATTTGACACTGAACCTGTCTTGATTGTCATCTTGCCATCCCAAACTATCCTGTGATCAGTAATTCCTTTGAATTGCTCCAAGACCTTGTGAAACTCCACCAACCTCTGGATCCCCCAGTCATTCAGAGATCTTCTAAATCTCATATTCCACCCTTGATTTGACCATATCTCTGCCACAGTGGCCCTTTGCTATTGGTTTAGTGTGAAGATATCCGGGAACAAAGATTTTAACGATCCTTGTTCTAGCCATCTATCTTCCCAAAAAGAGGTCTTCCTGCCATTTCATAATTTAATGTAGCAATTTCTTCTGAGCTTTGGCCAAAGGTTCCTAATGGCTCTTCAGAGGCTTGATCCATAAGTGCTTGTGACCATTTTAGTTATCCAGTGATCCTCCATTTGTACTTTGTGTGTATTACATCTTTCCACTGTGATTGTTCATCGAAGGTGAATCTCCACAACCATTTCATCATAAGACACTGATTATGAATTTTTAAATTCCTTACCCCCATCCCCCCTATTTGTTTACCCTCAATCACAGTGACCCACTTAACCAGGTGGAACTTCCTGGTTTCACTATTTCTTTCCCACAGAAACTTTCTTCTCAGAGCATCTAGTCCATCAATGACACCATCAGGAATAGGGAAAAGAGACATCATATAGGTAGGAATAGAGTCCAAAACACTGTTGATGAGTATTAATCTTCCTCCTGCAGAAGATACTGACTCTTCCAATTCACCAACCTTTTTTCACATTTTTCAATCACCCCATTCCAAATGCCTATGGATTTGGTTTTGGCTCCCAAAGGCATCCCCAAATATGCAGTTGGTAGATCTCCTATCCTTCCACCCAAAATCCTAGCCAGAGAAGGTAAGTCAGGAACTCCGTTAACTGGATACAATAAACTCTTGCTCCAATTGATGTGAAGCCCTGAGATAGCTTCAAAAAGAACAAAAATTACCCTTAAAATCTTGAGTTGGCTTCTGTTTACATCACAAAAGACGAGAGTGTCATCTGCATACTGTAAGTGAGTAATCTCCAAATCAGCCCCCCACTCTACTGGACACCTTAAAACCTCTCAGCAACAATTTTTCCTGAGCAATTTTCAGCATTTCATTCAGCCCCTCCATATCTATGATAAAAAGGAATAGAGTAAAGGATCTCTCCTTGTCTTAAAACTCTCTGTGAAGAGAAGAAACCAATAGGAGAACCATTTATCAGAATTGAGAATTTCACAGTGCTGATGCAGAATTTCATCCATCTTAGCCATCTACCTCCAAAGCCCCTTTTTGATAGGCTCTCCAGCAGAAACTTCCAATTGAGGTGGTCATAAGCTTTTTGAATGTCCAGCTTACATAGAATACCTGGAACACTACTTCTAGTCTAGTGTCAACACATTCATTTGGCACAAGAGTGGCATCCATTATTTGTCTCCCTTTTTTTTTTTTGAGAACTTGGTAACTCATTATTTGTCTCCCTTTAATGAAGGCCAACTGATGGGGACCCACTAGCTTATGCATAACCATTTTGATTCTCTCAGTGAGTAATTTGGAGATGATCTTGTACACACTACCAATAAGGCTAATGGGTTTAAAGTCAGTAAGTTCCTTAGCACCCATTTTTTTTGGAATTAAAGCCACATAGGTGGAGTTGAAGCTTTTCTCAAATACACATCTCTCATGGAAGTTCTTTACAATAGCAATCACATCTTTACCAATGACCTCCCAACAGTGGGTATAGAAGGCCATGGTAAAACCATCAGGACCTGGAGCTTTATCTGTGGCACAAAGCTTGCCACTCCACCATTTACAGCTTAGGAGGTTTTAGCTTAAGCCTCTCCGTCCAATTGTAAAGAAGCAGGAATAGAATGAGATAATTTCAGAAGCCATGAATTATTGATAGACAGCTTATTGAATTTAAATCATCATTTAAGAGTTACTATTCCAAAGGTACTGCAGATAGTTGTGGATGCAGATGCCAGTGGACTAAGCAATAAGTGTTTTTTGGCCATAAGGGTCAGAAGTGCAAGGTGATTTTTCCTCAATGGAATTTGGCTGGTTTATACGATGCAAGCAACACGCTCCTTTTCACGATAAGTGGTAAGGCGCAGAATGGTTTCTTATATTACTTTAAAGGCTTTGAGGTTTGAAAATTCTTATATTTTAAGATAGAAACCCCAAACAAGATAAGAAACTACTTCAGCCCTTGCCATGATGCAGAAGAAGCTCACACATTCTGCTTTTAATTTCTTTGAAAAGACATATATGCATGTAGAATTCATGAAGCTGATACACTAAATGCCGACCAGAAAATGATCTTTATGTTAATTAAATAGACAGATTGTCTGCATCATTTATGTGAAATTTCCAAATAACACAAACTCAACAAAATAAGAAACTACTCCAGCACATGCCACCATGAAGAAGAAGCTACAATATATGGCTTTTAAATTATTTTGTAACATACATATGCTAATGAAATTCATAAAGCTGATAAACATCTTTTTTCCATGTAAGCGAATTCATAAAGCTGATGCACTAAATGAAGACCTGAAAATGGCCCTCATGTTCATTAAATAGACAGAGTGTCTACATCACTTACATGAAATTTGTTGTCTGCTTCATTTGTACACTTAAGACATTGTCATCCTCCCTCACATATAGATCTCTTAAGCAACTAGACAAAATGTTCAGCCCTGTCTCTGCTGAAGATATCAATGAAACTGATAGTTGCCTCCTTTCAAGCACTTGTGCAGTGAAGAGAGACAACCCACATCTGATTGAATCAGCAGCTTGTCCACTAGGAGAAGAATTTGGCAATGGATTTAGAGATTCCTCCCTTGGAACTTTTTCCTCATCAGGAATAGCATTTTTAGATGTATTACACATCAAGGTGTCAAAAATGTCATTGAGAGATCTACTATCCGTCTTCTGGCACATGAGATAATCCATCTCAACACTTGAAGTCAATAAAGCTTTGAGGTGTTCATCTCTCATTGGAAAGACGCTGATGAGATGTTCTAGCATGAATTCACTAGCTTTGCTAAGGACCTTTGAGGAGATATGGGCTAGACCCTGTTCAAAATATTAACAGGAGGGAGCCTTTCCTCTTTTTTAAGTTGCAATGGGAAACAATTGAAACTGATAGAAGAAGTTAAGAGATACAGAAAGCATAAAAAACCAAACTAGTAAATAATTTATCAGGGACATGTTACAACAAATCCACTACCTTGGGAAGATATGGATTAGAAATCATTTCACATAAAGCTGCATCAAACTCCTCCAAAGAGTCTCGGTAGTCATCTGAGCTGCTTAAGTCCCTCATCACCTGTACGCAAAGACAGAATAAGCCACAGCTTTATCCTCAAAGTATTTTCCAGGGAAGGTTCAGGAAAGCAAGCAAAAACATAGAAATTTCAATGGCGAACCTAACGCATCAAAAATTTCCACTAAAATTGGAAAACTTAAGCAATCGTAACAGAGGAACAAACATTAGCATCAAAAGACACATCTATATTTTTTCATGGAAACAAACTGCAAGTGACAGACTGTCTCCCCCTTCTTTCCCAACTACAATTGAGATAGTTATACAGGAAAAAAAAACGGGTAAGGGAAGATCCGGAGGTTGTGTTAACTTTATGTGAAGTACAATAGAAGCATGAGAAGAGGGACTGACATCCTGTAGAACGAGAGCCCATTGAAGCGCCTTCTTGATGTTATTGGAATCCCAGTGGGCAAGACGACCAGATGATTGATACCCAGAAGCAAGAATGGTCATATCTATGAACCCTTTCACCATTTTCACCAAATCTTCCAGAGAAGCATCTAGGTATGACCAACCCCCCATCTCCCAACACTCTCTCACAACAGTCCAGTATTTTCCCGCCTTCTAAAACCTCCGCAAGTTATTATTATTATTATATTTTACTCTAAAATAATTGCTGAATATTTATTTATTTATTAAAAGAAAAAATGATAAAAATGCTCTTATACAATATTAAAGGAACAAAAATATCTTTCATTTATAGTTTGATTCAAAAATGTCTTTACTGTCAATACTTTGGTCCAAAAATATTCTTATTGTAATTTAATGGGTCAAAAATACCCCTTTTAAAATAAATTTATTATTTATTTTATTTTTTAACACATTATTTTTCTAATAATATTTTTTTAATTAGCAAATATTTATCCTACTTCAATTCGAGCGAAAAAAATTAAAAAAATATTTTTTTTGTTTTATTATAATTACTATTTTTATCGTTATCTAAATAAAAATTAATGTTACGTTTACTATGATCTTATATTTATGATATATATTATTTGTTATAGGGATATGATGTTCTATCTTAATTGATAAATGAGATTAAGAAAAAAAAATTGCATTTTTATTAGTTAATGCGATTTAAAAAAATAAAACAAAAAAAGGATTCTTTAAAAATAATATTTTTATTAGGATCGCAATATGTTTTAAAAGAATATATATATTTAGAGAAGGACATTTATGTCCCATTTGGTAACAATAAGGGCATTTTTGGACCAAAGTATTAAATAAAAATTAATGTTGGGTTTATTATGATCTTATATTTATGGCATATATTATTTGTTACAGGGGTACGGAGTTCTATTTTAATGGATAAAATGAGATTACGAAAAAAAATATTTTCTTGCATTTTTATTAGTTAATGTGATTTTTTAAATATTTATTTAGAGAAGGACATTTCTGACCCATTTTGTAACAATAAGGGCATTTTTTGACCAAAGTATCAATGACAAGGGCATTTTCGAAACAAAGTATAAATGATAAGGGCATTTTTGTTCCTTTCATGTAGTTTAAGGGTATTTTTTACCCTTTTTCCTAATTAAAAAAATGAGTGGGGAAGGTGCAGGATTATGTCACGCCTCGGGAGAGTACACCTAGAGTGGCTAACACTTGAAGAACCATTGTTGATTCCCCAAGAAAATCACCTGGTCTTGTCGTCACATCATACTCGACAGTGGAAGAAATACTTAGAAAAGCCTAAATAAAACACTATCATAATAATAATTTTCAATGATGAAGTTTGGAAAACAAATAACAATCGACAATCTTCTACTCAATGTCTATGAAGACTCTATCCAATAATTTAGATGGTACCATGACAGATCATGGCTACCCCAAATCGAAGAAATGAAAATACTAAATGAAAGATTAAAAAGGCTCCTTCGAATAGCAATGAGGGCTCACCAAACTGAAAGCAAGAAGTTGGACCTCAATGATGCATCTGCTTATCTGCATCATTAACGATGCAGGCTCAAATGGACGTCAATATATGGAATATATTGGTATGTACGAATGACTAAAGTAAACAAGTAAAGTTCAAACTCAGCTCAGAACTCAACTCATCACCTCGTAACTCAACTCAATGGATTTGCAAACTTAAAATTCAAATCATACTTAAAAAAATAGACTCAATATTATGCAACTCAGTTTAAAACATTACATGCTCAATCAGGTATTGCTTAGGAGTTTTTCTTAACCAACAT
The DNA here is from genome assembly GCA_038996855.1 of Solanum aculeatissimum. Classification (NCBI taxonomy): domain Eukaryota; kingdom Viridiplantae; phylum Streptophyta; class Magnoliopsida; order Solanales; family Solanaceae; genus Solanum; species Solanum aculeatissimum. Next base: position 16,158 of record JBCEWC010010962.1, read on the forward strand.
CCAATCTCACCACCTTTAGTTTGGTGATGCACAACAAGGGTGAAATCATTGTCGTGCCTGTCCAAAACTTGTTAAGGTAAAGAGCGATCAACTCTAATGTCCATTTTTTTGGGACATGAGTCGTCAGAGTTAACTACACGACTATCCTACGCTGACAACGTAGTTTATGGGTTAGAGTAGTTATTTACTCGCTCCCATATGATGCTCAATTCTCTTCCCAAGACTAAAACATGCTCATGTCAATCAACTCAAAATTCATCTCTTTGGATTATCTCAACTCAATCACTCAACAACTCAGCCAATCAGGATAATCAATCATGCTACAATCATGATTCAAACACAAACTCAAATGGTCATTTAGATTCCATTCAGAAATGTTCATCATATAACAAATAGGATACTCATTAGATATGTATGTTGACAAACAAAAGGCTACTCATGCTCAGTTAATGCTCCAATTACTCAACTCAATTAGTCAGACTCATGATCTCAATTCAGTCAATATACATAATCTTATAAAGTGATGTAACTTAGGGTTCATGTTGTCAAGTATAAGACTAGTAATCCACGTTCATATAAACAGTCATGCAATACATCAATTCGTTCATAGATATTAATGAGAACTCAAAATAAATATAAGCAACTCAAAAATTAGGATCATATAATTTTCAATATTCAATTCTCATTCACGAATTCAACTCAAGTAGATGGAAGGGTAGGGTTGGGCGTTCGGTCAGTTCGGTTCGGTTTTTCAATTTTTGGTTTAGTGAAAATGTCAATCCAAACCAAACTAAAATAAATTCGGTTTAGTTCAATTTTTTACAATTTCGGTTCAATTTATTTCGATTTGATTTTCGGTTTGTTAGATTAATTGAATAAATTTATTTTTAGTAGACTAAGAAATTAAAAATCCTTCAACTAAATACTGAAGGAAAATAACAAACACACTCTAAATACATAACAAAAAACTTAGGCAGTCATTTCA
>JBCEWC010010963.1:0-17142 GCA_038996855.1 Solanum aculeatissimum
AATTGAATCTTCAACCTCAAGACTAGTAGAGAGTATTTTAGGATTTGAATTTGAGAGTTTGAATGAGGAATGAGAGTAAGTAAGAGTGTATAATCTGATTTGGGGCTTAGGATAGGTTTAAAGGTCATAAAATACCTTTGGAATGGTCCAAATTATCAAAAATACCTCAATAAAATACAACATAGAATTTTATCCCTAAGATCTCTCGGTCAGTTTCACGGGTCGTGAGCCTCTTCACGGGTCGTGAGACTTACTAACTCAGCAAAGGTAGTGTCTACGAAAATGGGTATAACCTCTTACTTCGAACTTGGAATTGAGTGAAACAAATATTTTTGGAAAGCTAATGAAAATAGCTTCAATTTGATAAGTAATGGGTCACGCAGTTCTTTATGTGCTAAGAGATATGGCCAGTTAAAGTTTACCCTTCCAATGATCCATGTGAGATTCCATACTTAGAAAACATTTACTCCTGCAATCACACGGAAGGCTTCACGGTCCGTGAGGCTTCACAAGGACCATGAACAGGTCCATGGACCCTCACTTGGTCTAGATCCTTGACTGACCTCCCTTTCACGAATAGGTTCATGGACTATGAGGCCTCACACGGTCCGCGAGGCCTCCTTCCTCTTTGACGCGATTTCCAGAACGCTAATCTTATACATAGAACCAATCCTTAAGTCAAGACCATTCCAAAACACCTTACCACACCTCGTGAGAGGTCACACGGGCCTCTTCATGGACCATCAAGTGGTACACGGTCTGTGAAGGCCACCATGGGAGTATGCATTAGCCAAATTTCAGAAAAGGATCCCTGTGTAGGCAGTCCCACCAAAAAAGTCATAACCTTTTCATCTGAACTCCAAATGAAGTGAAACTAAGTGTGTTAGAAAGATAACTCAAAGATATTCAACTTTTGTTGGTTATGGCTCACACAGTTCTACTTGTGCTAGGAGATATGGCCATTTAAACTCAGTACTTTTAAAATTTCATGCAAAATTTAACCAATGTGATTTCTTTGAACTTGGCCACTTAAGAGAGACTCATGGAGATAATTAACCAACAAAAACAAGTTCAAAATCAGAGCTAACCATCTTCACAAGGTTTTCAAAATTCTGGGTTGTTATAAGTAGTTTCATTCCTAGGGCATGTGGTGTCGGATGATGGGATCAAAGTGGACCCTAAGAAGACGGAAGTACTAAAGATATGGCCTAAGACCTTTACTATAATGAATATTAGGAGTTTCTTGGGCTTAGGAGGGTACTACCGGAGGTTTGTGAATCATTTCTCTTCCTTTGCTTCCCCTTTAACCAAGTTAACCTAAAAGAAAGCAAATTTTGCGTAGACCGAAGAATATGAAAAGAGTTTCCAAACTTTGAAAGATAAGCTTATGTCCGCTCCTATTTTGGATCTACAGTAAAGGTTAGAAGGGTTTACGGTCTATTATGATGCTTCAAAGGTTGGTTTGGGGTGTGAACTAATGCAAGATGGCAAGGTCATAGTCTATGCTTCTAGACAACTAAAGGTGTATGAGCGTAACTATCCCACCCATGATCTCGAACTAGCGGCCATGTAATTTGCTCTAAAGATATGGTGTCACTACTTATATGGAGTTCATGTGGATATGTTCACCGACCACAAGAGTCTCCAATATGTGTTCACCCAAAAGGATCTTAATTTGAGACAAAGAAGGTGGATGGAACTCCTCAAGGACTATGATATGAGAATGCACTATCATCCGGGCAAAGATAATGTTGTGGTAGATCCTCTAAGTAGGGTGTTCATGAAGAGTACATCTCATGTTGAGAAGGATAGGAAAGAATTAGCTAGAGAGCTCCATCGGTTGGCTAGGTTGGGTTTTAGGTAGGATGAGGTTGAAGAAGAGGGTATGGTGGTTACTGATTGTTCCAAATATTCCTTGATTGAAGAGGTCAGGTCCAAGAAATACCTCGATCCCGCTCTCCTAGAATTGAAAGTGTTGGTGAAGGAAGGTAAGGTGGAGGGTTTCTCCCAAGGGGGAGATGGTGTCCTTAGGTATAAAGATAAACTGTGCGTGCCTAATGTTGATGAATTGACGAATATGATTTTGAAGGAGGCACATAACTCATCCTACTCTATTATTCCCAAGTCTACAAAAATGTATAGATATTTGAGGGAATTGTATTACTGGGGAAGTATGAAAAGAGATAGCGCCAAATTTATAGTTGGTTATCACAATTGAGAACAAGTCAAGGCTGAACACCAAAGACCGGGTGGCCTGGCCTAAGACATAGAGATTCCCACTTAGAAGTGGGAAAAGATTAACATGGTTTTGTGATTAGGTTACCGAAGACTAGAAAGTATTTTGACTCCATTTGGGTTATTATTGATAGTATGATGAAGTCGTCTCACTTCCTACTGGTTAAAACAACTTATGGTACCAAAGACTATGCCAAGCTATACGTTCATGAATTGGTGAGGTTGCATGGGTTACCATTGTCTATCATTTCGGACTGAGGTACTTAATTCATTTCTCATTTTTGGAGATCTTTTCAAAAGTTTCTTGGTACCAAGGTTAAGCTTAACATGGCCTTTCATCCTCAAACAGATGGTCAAGCTGAGAGGAATATTCAAACTCCTGAGGATATGCTTAGGGCTTGTGTTTTGGAGTTTAAAGGTGGTTGGGATGATCATCTTTCACTCATTGAGCTTGCCTACAACAATAGATATCACTATAGTCTTGGAATGGCTCCCTTTGAAGCTCTTTATGGTAGGCGTTATAGATCCCCGGTTAGGTGGTTTGACGTGGGGGAAATTTCCTTATTAGGTCCGGATTTGGTTATGGAAGCCTTGGAGAAGGTGAGGTTGATTAGGGAAATATTGAAGACGGCTCAAAGTAGACAAAAGTCCTACACCGATGTGAGGAGGAGGGATCTTGAGTTTAACATTGATGGCTGGGTCTATTTGAAGATTTTACCCATTAAGGGTGTGTTTCGGTTTGGTAATAAGGGAAAGTTGAGCCCAAGATTTGTAGGGCCATATAAAATTTTGAGTAGAGTCGGTAAGGTTGCCTATGAAGTGGAATTGCCTAACAAGTTGTGCATGGTCCACCCAGTCTTCCATGTATCCCTACTGAGGAAGTGTGTAGGTAATCCAAATTCTATTGCACTCTTGGACGTGGTGGGTGTTGTAGAAGAAAATTTGACATAAAAGGAAGTTCTGGTGGAAATATTAGATAGGCAAGTAAAAATATTAAGAAACAAAGATGTGGTGTCAATCAAAGTTCTTTGAAGGAATCAACAAGCCGAAAGTGTCTCGTGGGAAGCCAAAGCGAACATGAAAAATTGATATCCATACCTCTTCCACTCCAATCAAGCCTAAGGTAGAGATCTAAATTCTGTCTATGATGTCAGTTCTTGAATTTCAGCCTTGTGCTCTTGTTACATGCATGCATGATCATGAAAATGATTTTTGAATGGAAATTGATGCATTATTTTGATAGTTTTTACAAAGTTAGTGATTTAGTTGCATTCTTGCATTTTATCATGACATGACTCCTCTTCCTACTCCATTTAAGTTAATCTCACCTCAGTCGAGCACAAATGATCCCAAGGGGGAGATATTGAAACACCCTTCATGGTTGAAGACTTTGGGAATGTTGACAGTAGAAAGATACCTTGAGAATCGGTTCCACGAGATGGTCTATGGTCCATGAAGTGATTCTCGACTCGTAAAAGTAGGCAATGAGAAATGACTTTTAAGGGAACACGGGAAGTATTTACCAGACCTAAAGTATGAGCTGTAAAATGCTCTACGACTCCTGGACTAACTTCATGGAAAGGACCCTAAGGGTCAAACATTGGTCTAAGGAAAATAGTAGTTTATGAGGGGACTTCATGACTCGTGTAGTGTTTCACGGGTCATGAAGGGGGTTTCATAGAAAGTTCCAGTGGCCCATGTTTTGAGGACCCCTGATCCACGAGAGGTTCTACGACCCGTCGAATGGTCCATGATTCATAATCGGGGTTTCGTGAACTGGTCCGGTCAGGTTTTCAAAAAGGGGAAAAATTGACCTTTCCTAATATTTAGCAGTTAAGGTAAATCGTATTATCCCTCTAATGACCCTTATCAGCCTTTTTCAACCCTAATTCTCTCTTTCTTCTCCTCTCCAAACTCTTGTAAGTCCCAAACACTCTCAAGCCTCCATCAAGTTGCAAGCAAGAGGACCAAGCTAGGGTTTCTACACTTTTACCTCCAAATCTGAATTTTCTCCTATCAAGCAAGGTATGTGGGCTTCATTCATGGGAATGTTTTCACCCATGAAGCCAATCCCCTTCTCATTATTTAAGTTTTATAATTTTAAATTATGATGGTTATGGGTAAGACCATATGGTGCATTATATATACAAATTTTGTTGGGTTCTTCAAGTATTGACTATTTATACATAAATATCTATTGAAGGCTTGTCCCATGTTTTAGAATATGAATTTTGAACCCATGAATGTTATGAACCATGAAGATGATGAGTTTTAAGACAAATTTCATGATACTAAATTTGGGTTTCTTTCTACTACATTGGTAGGTTGATTGATTTGATTCTTTAAGTGAAATGGATTTACATTGTTCATGAGTATACTATTAAATTGCATGTTTTTGGGTACGTATATATTCACCCACCATGTTTGACTAAATTTACATGACAAAGATTATTACATGGTTTTCAAGATGAGCATGAGATGATGATTATGTGAACTCCTAAGCATGTATTGAACTCATGAAAAGTTCCTATGATTTATAAGAAAATGTTAAGTCCTTATGTTATATTGTTTTCTCTTGAGAATGAATATTGTCTACATGAAGGGGTAAAGTATGATAAGTGTTATACCCTCATGTACTCACCAATGTTCACAAGAAGGGGTCAAGTTCACGAATGTTCCACTCTCTTGTGTAAAGCTATGCCACTAAGAGGGGTCAAGTTTATGAATTTTTTACCCTCTAGTGTAAGGTATATGCTCACTTGTAGGGGTAAAATTATGTGAATGAGATACTCATGCCATGTTATCACGATTTTACAAGTCTTTCAAGCTATAATGATATTTATAATTATGTTAATTATTTCGTGGGACTAGACTTAGCACCGAAGGAGGCTTAAGGTGGGGGCTTGACCTAAGGGGTCCTTTTACAAAGTCTTGGTCTCTTAATTATGTGCCACCATAGGTTTATGTTATGCTCCCTAAATGGGATTACTACTAGTGGATCTAACTAGGTCAAGTTATCCACTATGTGTGGTTAAGTTTGGTTTACCTTGGCAAGTAGACCACCTCTTTTCCGATGGGGGTCATGCATCGGAATTCCCAGTAGTAGCTCATTTGGTATTATATGTCGGTTATGGTCTCCTCCCACATATGTATGTATGATATACAAGTTTGACTATCTCTATGCATATTTTGACTCAATCACCATTCATGCACATCATATTGATCTATTATCTATTGATTATGATTATGTATTTTATAATGTTATACTACGTTTCCGTGTTTGCATTGCACCCCGCATACTTAGTACATTCCAAGTACTAACGCATACTCTTTTGCCTACATGATTTCACCATATAGGGGTTGAAGCTACTATTTATCCTCATCCACGTGGCTATTCAAATTACTTGAAGACTTCTTTGGTGAGTCCTTCGTTACGGGGACAACATCCATTTTCCTTTCACGCTTAATTAAGTGTTATGTATTTATGTATATTTTCTAGTTGAGGGTGAGCCCGGAAGCATGTCTTGGCCCCGGTCCCATTCATGATAGAGGTGTTATTGGATATGATTATTATGTAATGAGCTCGACTCCTATTATGTCTCTATACACTATGTAAGACTTCCCTTAGTCCTTTTATTCCTTCCTATGCTTGTTGTTAGACGTTGAAGAGATGAAAGTCCCAAGTCTCATTTCCCTTAGAAATAATTGCTACTTGTTTACTCCTTGATTTAAGTTTCCACAACCAAGGATGTGCTAATGATATGTGAGGGGCAAGTATAGGTTGCCTTTGGGTCTCCCATTCGTCGTGTCACGTCTAGGTCCTAGGCTTGGGTCGTGTCAAGCATGCATGCAAAAATACAATCTAAACTTCCTTTCACGAAATTTTCAAAATCTATACTTAAAAATATGTCTCAGAATTGTTCATAAACATGAAAATAAGTGTATGTATCATGCAAAAACTAAAATACAAGAAATTGGAGGTTTTAGGCAATAATAACTTAATACCTTAGGCTTGAGTAGAATGGAAAAGATACGGGCAATGCTTCATCATGTCTACTTCCGCTTCTATGTTGCACCTTCAACTTATTGATTCCTCTAAAGCACTTTAACATATGAAACTTCCTTGTTGCTTAGCCTCTTCACTTGTCGGTCTAAGATTTCAACCAGTACCTCTTCGTAAGTCAAAATTTCCACAATGTTCACCTCTTCCAATAGGTTTATAGAGTTTGCATCACCTTTGAACTTCCTTAACATTGACACATGAAAAATTGGATGAATCAAATTCATTTTCATAGGTAACTCCCACTCATATGGTACTTTGCCAACTCTTCCCACCACCTTGTAAGTCCCTACATACGTAGGGATTAATTTTCCCTTTTTGCCAAATCGAATCATACCTTTCATAGGAGACACCTTCAAATAGACCCAATCACCAATGTCAAACTCAAGGTCTCCTCACATCAGAGTAGGGAATTTGCCAACTTTAAGCCATTTTCAATTTCTCCCTTATGAGCCTCACCTTTTCCATTGCATCCATCACTAGGTCTATCCCTAGTAAAGCAATCTCCCCCAACTTCAAACCACCTAATAGGTCATCTACATCATCTACCATATAACACCTCAAATAGTGCCATCCAATGTTTGAATTGTACTCTTGGCTTGCCCATCGGTTTGGGGATGGAAGGCGGTACTCAAATTAACCTTAACTTAGATCCCTTTGAAATTATTTCCAAAAATGAAAGGTAAATTAGGCTCAACTATCTGATATGAGGGCAATGGAATCCCATGCAACCTCAAAAAATCTCAGATATACAATTGAGCATAGCCTTCAACACTAAATGTTGTTTTGATCAATAAAAGTGAGTCGACTTAGTCATTCGATCCACTACCACCCATATGGAGTAAAAATGTTTCTTGGTCTCAAGCAATCCCACTATAAAGTCCATATTGACTTCTTCCCACTTCCAAGTAAGAATGTCAATGTCTTGAGCTAGGCCACCCGGCCTTTGGTGTTCAACCTTAACTTGTTAGCAATTGGCACACTCAGACAAAAACTTTGGCAATGTCCTTCTTCATTTGGTTCCACTAATAGACTTCTGTCAAATCTCTGTACATCTTTGTGGAACCGGGATGAATAGAATAGGAAGAGTTGTGAGCTTCTTGTAATATCAACCTCTTCAACTCACTATCATTTGGCACACCCAACCTCCCTTGATAACGGAGTACCCCCATCTCCCTCTTGTGAGAAAACCTCTATTTTTCCTTCTTTCACTAAGGCCTTCAACTCAACTAAGGTGGGATAAATATCTTTCTTGGACTTAACATCCTCAATCAAAGAAGAATCAAAACCATGTATCACCATCATACCACCATTATCGGATTTATTCAACTTTATTCCCAATCTAGCAACCCTATGGACTTCTTTGGCTAACTCTTTTCTTCTACCTTCTTCTATGTGGGGCACACTACCCGTCGGGACTCTACTAAGGTCATCAGCTATCACATTGGCTTTGCCCAGGTGATACTACAAACTCATATCATAGTCTTTGAGAAGCTCTAACCACCTCTGTTGCCTTAAATTGAGGTCTATTTGAGTGAACACATGTTGAAGGATTTTGTGATCAGTGAAGACATCCACATGAACCCCATAAAAGTAGCAACACCAAATTTTCAATGCAAATACCATGAACGTGACTTAAAGATCATGTGTTGGGTAGTTCTTCTCATGTAACTTCAATTTCCTTGAGGCATAGGCAATTACCTTGCCATGTTGTATCAACACACACCCTAACCCAATTCTTAAGGCATTATAATAGATAATAAACCTGTCACTTCCCTCAAGCAAGGTCAATATTAGAGCCGAAGTTAGCCAATTCTTTAAGATTTAGAAACATTTTTCAAATTCAACAGTCCACACAAACTTTGCCTTTTTTGGGTTAATTTGGTCAATAGAGACGAAATGGAGGAAAAACCTTCAACAAACCTCCTATAATACCTGGCTAAGCCCAAAACACTACTGATGTTTTTTAGAGCAAATGGCCTTGGCCAATTTTTCACTACTTTTGTCTTTTTAGGGTCAACCTTGATGCCACCACACGATATCACATGCCCAAGGAAGGCAACCTCACTTAGACAAAATTCACACTTGTCGAATTTTGCAAAAAAGCCTTTGCACTCTCAAGGTTTGTAACACCACTCTCAAGTACTTCATGAATTCTTCCTCACTCCGAGAGTAGATTAAGATATCATTGGTGAACACCACCATGAACATATCAAGGTAGGGCTTGAACACCCTTTCATAAGGTCCATGAAGATTCTTAGTACATTAGTGAGGCCAAAAGACATCACCAAAAATTCAAAATAATCATACCTAATCCAAAAAGGAGTCTTAGGAATATAGCTCTCCCTCAACCTTAGTTAGTGATATACGGATCTAAAATCAATCTTGAAAAAATGCTTAGCTCCTTATAATTGATAGAATAAGTCATCTATTCTTGGGAGTGGGCACTAGTTCTTAATAGTGACCTTGTTGAGTTATTGATAATCAATACACATTCGAAGTGACCCATCTTTCTTTTTCACAAACAAGATTGGAGCACCCCATGGAGACATACTAGGTCTAATGAAACCCTTTTCAAACAAATTCTTTAATTTTTTCTTTAGCTCCTTCAACTCCACCGGAGCCATTCTATAAGGAGGAATGGATATATATTGAGTGTTGGGTAGAGATCTATGCCAAAATTGATTTCTTGAGCACCCATGAACATATCCATAAAGACATCGAGGAACTCAATTGCAATAGGAACCAACTTAAGAGAGGGAACTTTGTAAGTGACATCTCTAACCCTCACTAGATAATACACTCACCTCTTAGAGATTATTTTTTAGGCTTTGAGATATGAGACACATCGACCTTTACATAAAAACCTTTTACCCTGCCGCTCAAGAATAGACTTATTTAGGAATTGGAACTTGACTTTACAAGTTTGACAATCAATAGAGGCATAGGAAGCATGCAACCAATCCATCCTGAGTATAACATCAAATTCAACCATGGAGAGTTCTACTAAGTCACAAGGGACAACTTTATGAAAGATAGACATAAGAAAATTCCTATAGATTCTTCATGCAATAAAAGACTCTTCTACGGGAGTACACACCTCAAAAGGCTCATTAAGAATCTCAGTAAATGCATGAAATCTATTACCAAGAAAAGGAGTTACAAAAGATAAGTTTTCACCAGAATCTAACAATGCATATGTATCAAAATTATAAACTTTCAACATACCGATAACTACATCTAGAGCCTCTTCAACTTCTTAACGGCCATGAAGAGCATTGAATTAGTTAGTTCTTGGGGCACCTTAAGTTTGCCCGCCTTGGCCTTAGGACCTTGAACCACCACTCCTATAATCCTTTGCATGGTGCCTAGGCTTTCCACACATGAAGTATGCATTTGAACCGTTCAAGCACTCCCTTTTCTAGGGCCTTCCACACTTGGGGAAATTAGGAGTTTGCGGCTTTGGAGCTATCCCTTTTTTCAAATTGAGAGTATTATTTTCATGTGTAAAATAGAGTATTATTTTAAAATTGAGATGATGCATGTTCTGATGAGTTCAGATGAAATTAAGCATTGAGTTAAATGAAGTTTTAAGCAAAGGTTTCATGATGAATTCATATGGACTTTTATTCTATGATTTTAATTGCATGGATTATGATTCCTATATAATGATTACACTTATTTATGCATAAATTATGAAGAATTACATGATTCCTATAACTTTCACGTAAAGGTATATGGTTTCAAGTATGCATGATTAGGGCTTACTAAATTGATGTGGGTTCTTTACCCATGATCCAAATTGATTTCAATTGCATGCTTCCTCTATGAATTTCATTGAATTTCATGATTTAGACTCAATTGTCCATGAGCTCATACTTAGCTCTAATCTTCCATGATAAAGCTATAAATTTTTATGACTATAATACCAAGCATGTAAAAGTATGTTTTAATGACTATGATGATGTCAAGGCAATGACAATGATGTTATGCGATAATAATTCTATGATAAAGAGGGTAATTAAGACCCTAATGTTTATAATGATGATATTAAAGTGGGAATGTCTACCCACATTATATGAAAATTTAAGTAGATGGACTATTCCGATGACATGAGATATTTTCATGAAAGATTATAATGACTATTTTACAAGTTATAAAAGTATAATTTTAATGAAATATGAATTATGTTGAAAGCTATGTATATGCATGATTTATGTATTTCGTGGGATATCACTTAGCATCGAGAGGGATTTGGTAGATTTCATAGTCCCATAACTATGTAACACCATAGAAATGATGTTCATGTTTATATGCCTTAAAGGTATGCTACTAGAACCATATAGCATTTAATGGATACTCACTGTGATAGGATAGAGCCTAAAGGGTGGAGTCAAAAGATGGGCTCTCACCATGCTAGGATAGAGCTTATAGGGTGAGAATTTGAGTTTACCTTGGCAAAGTAGACTCCTTTTTTTCTCTTTGTAGAGGAAATATCAAGATTCCATGTAATAGTCAGTGTGGTCTTAGATGTCATTTGTGGTCTTATTCCCACATATCTATGTTAGGATTATGAAATGATTTTGATGATTCTCTTTCTTATGATTTTAAATTTGTATTGCTCATACCTATTGTGTCCTTATTTTATTGATTATGATTATGCATATCGATATTATGTTGAGATGTTCTTTGTTTTATGGCAGCCTACATACTTAAGACATTCCACGTACTAACACACTTATTTTTTTCCCTACATGATCTAACCATGTAGGGATGGATGATGAGGAGACTATTCCCTTTCGTGGCTAGCTTGGGAGTTAAGTTGAAGATTGATTGGTGAGTTCCTATGCTTCAAGAATGAGACCCATAATGATACTTTTCCATTTAGACTTTTTTACTTTCTTTGATGTATGTCTTGAGGGTGAGCTAGTAAACTATGTTCTAGACCCTGTCAAGATGTTATGATGTAGATGCATGAATTGGACATTATGATGATGTAAATTCCCCTAAGGGACACTATGATTCATTTATCTTGCTTATTCTTTTATGTTATACTTATTTTATCTTATGAATGCTTATGATATGAATATGAGGCTTGCATGGGATGCCTTTGGGTGTCACATTCATCATGTCACGGCTAGGCCCTAGGTCGAGGTCGTGTAAAACCATCAAGTTTAGCTTTGAAAAGGTGGGAAAAGACCAAAATAACGCTTTTTAAAATGCTACCTAGATCATCCATGGGTCAATCTACCGCCCATAGAAGCTTCTACGTTCTGTAGAAACCCGTTCGTAAAAGTTTAGGCAGATTTTGGGTCTTCGGATCCACTCTACTAGCCCAAACCATGACCCATAGAACATCTATGATCCATAGTTGGGTCCATCAAGTTTGGGACTCAAAAATGAACTCGTAGAAGTCATTCCATGAGTTAACAAGATGGGTCATCATTCAAACCACAACCTGTAAGTAAGGTTTGTAGTTTCACTCTACTTTGGCAATCTAAAGTAAAATGGTCATAACTTTTTGTTCCGAACTCCAAATGAGGTGAAATTGATGGTGTTGGAAAGCTAATTCAAAGATATTTACTTTCGTAGATCATAGTATACCTAATACCTTGTGGGTATAAAGTAATGGTCATTTAAAGTTGACTCTTATATAATCTAATGTGAAAACTCAATCAATAGGAAGGTTTTGAACTCGGCTAAGTAGTAGAGGTCTCTTATGACCCTAATCCACTTCTAATATACTTACCACATATAAGAATGAGGCTTAAAATATAGGTGGATATAAGGTATCACTAGGTTCAAGCTTATGTATTTATGACGAAGAAATTTGAATCCTAAGAATAGAGTTGTGGGGTGTTACAATTTCGTTTTGTTTCCAATTTTCTTCATTTTCATGTCATTTTAATCCTACAAATAGAATATATTATTCAACACAATTCACAAAATTTATGCTCAAAAAAGATAAATAAAAATAATTAGTATAAGACAAATAATTACTAAAAATATGAAAAGAAGCCCTACATACCTCAAATGAGAATCCTTAAGAATTAGAGTAGAAAAACCTTGGGATCCTTAGCAAAACTTATAACCTTAACTTCAATGGAATCCTTGTCTTAGAGAGAGAAACATTTGACAATCCTTTGAGATAATTATGAGGATGAATGAACTAGAGTGAGTTCGGAATAGAATTTATAGGGGTTAGGTCAGTTAAGTTTGTTAGAAGGGCCAAAATGACATAGTTTAATACTTAAACGAATTGAAAAAGAAAAAATACCCTTCATTAGAAACTGTCAGAGCCAACCACGAGACTCCATCCACAGGTCGTGGTTCCATCTATAGCTCGTGAATTAGCTCATAGAATCTCTGTCACCAAAAGTTGAGCTACTAGAATTTGTACTTCTCAAACTACGAACACATAGAATGACCTGTCGTTCCTCTCATGGGTCGTGAGTCCCTATGTAGAAGAGTTCTAGACTTAGAAAATTTTCTAGATTTCAAAGGCCCATTTGAAGATGTCTTTCATGGGCTATGGTTCTACTGACAGCCCATCCTGTTAATCATAAAGCCACTTCCAAAAACTCCCAAATGTCACCTTCCAGAAACTCTAAATTTCTTGCATGTTTATAACTCACTCCTACGACTTGATCTATTATTTGTGTTTCCTTCCATGGGCCATAGATGGTCTTCGTGGATCCTTTTAAACTTAACAAAATTTCCAACTTTCTGAGGCCCCCATTCACAAGCCTGGTCTACGGCTTGTGGTTTAAACCACAGGACGTGAACTGGGCTCGTGAAATGAGTCCTGAGCTTTTCAACCCAACCTTTTCTATACTTTTAGGCTTCTAACCTGAGGGTCCTTACAACATGTTTAATACTGGACCCTAAGCTTGAATTTTAGAAAAGTAATGTGAAAAAGGGTATAGAAGTATGAGAGTGAATCATAGCTTGGAGGTTTGCTCTAGTAGGCTTGACATAGCAAAAGTGAGAAATTAAGATATTCACTTGAAAGAAGTGTGGTATTACGAGTATGGTGTATGTGACTCTTAGATGAAAATAGTGAATTGAGGCTAAGTAATTAGGTAAGAAGAGGTTATATCATAAGAGTTAGAAAAATCAACTAGGTATGCCAATAAGAGCATGCATATAAAGATGAAATGAAGTTAAAAGTAGTATTCTAGAAGTGTCTTATAGTAATGGTATCTTTAAGTATAGTATAATGGGAGAGTTTAAGTATTCTTATGTATAGTGATGTCCCAAATGTGTGCAGTATTATACTTATAGCTTAGTAAGGAAAGTTGATTCGCATACTTAGGGCAGTGACTTTTGAGCTAAGGAGGAGATGATGAGGTAATGAATCAAAGTAGGTTTTAAGCCTTAGGTAGTGATGAGTTGATCAGGTTGAGACATTAATACTTTTATATCTCATATATTCCTTATACTCCAATTGAGATGAAACCATATTCCTGTCTTGTGTATGAGCATCATGCCCATGACCTACACCTATGCACTTTATTTTGATCCATGTTTGTGCTCAATTCCTAGAGTGAGAAGTGGTAACTTCATTTAGTGATCTTTTTTAATAAATTGAAGCTTTTGCATCCATATATTATATGAGACATGATGTATACACCTATATTTTATGATATTCTCAGTTTCATACACCATGATAGCCCTAATAAGATAGTAAGATCATATTATGTTATGAATGTTCTCATATCAATTTTTTAATGAATCATGCTTATGATCTTTTGCTCTAAGCCCTTTCAATAATCCTTTTATTTCAGTCGTAATAGCGATATTGATGATAGTAGATGAGTTACGGTAGATAGTAGAGAGTGGATGTTTATTATTATGATACTGATGATGTGCTTATTCTATGTATGGTTATAGATATGGCAGAAGATCAAGATGGGATCATGTTGTGTACAATAGATAGGTGAGAGTACACTAGTGTGCCTCTTCGTAGGAGTTAATGAAATTGTGGGTCATGAAAATTCTGAAGTGATATTACCCTCAAAGAAGCTATAAAGTGGCTTCGAATGATAGGCTTGAATGTGTGGTGAGTGATAGTCATAGGCTATTGATGACTTTTATTAAGAATTTCAAGTAAGAGCATTGGAGTTATAAGTCTAAAGTCATAGATCAAGGTTTTAAAGGAGTTTCCCCTAGAAATTTCAAACTTTAGGCACTAGGTTCCCTCTACTGGACCTATCATGGGCCATATGTGGCACAACTAGCCGTGGTGGGGTCCCATGGTGGTATCTCTTCCAAGACCCCTTGAGGGATGAGTACCACGAGGAAACCTACAGGTGATGGTACCGTCCATGGTAGGCCTCGTGGTGACCATCCCTATGTCCTCTGACTAAGGCCCCTGACCATGTCTCCTTTCACAAGTCATTGGGCCCTTCATAGGCCGTGGTGGATCCCTTCACCTAGGGGTCCATCTGTTAGAGATTTTAATTAAGAAGGGGTATTTGGGTCTTTTGCCTAATTAGTAATTAATGTATTTGGACAGTTTTGGGGCTATGTTCTACTCAATTAACTACCATAAGCCCTCCTAATTCTATTATTCACACCCAATTCTCAAAATCACAAATCCTCTCTCTAAAAATATCCCAAGGTCTTCTTCTTATCCAAACAAGGGTTCCATTGAAGACCAAGCAAACTTCATAAAATTTCATGGAAATTTCTCCAATGTTCTTTAACAAGGTATGTTGGCATTGATTTATGGGCATTTTCTACCGATGAAGCCTAAAGGGTCTTCAACTTTGCATTCAATAATGAGTATGAATTTTATGAGATTTGTATTAATTTTTCTTTCATTGAATGAATTAAGTTTTAGTTAAAATTTATCTACTCAATTATGTATGGATTACTATTAGTTTTCATGGTTTGATGATTTTCAAAAGAATTATCTACAAAATTATTAGGGTTCATGAATATACATTGTTGGTTCCTTTATTTATGATTCAAAATTATATAATTATTCATGATTATGCATGATCTCTTTAAATTTGCATGTTTAAAAGTTATTTTGAGATAAACTCACATAATCTACCCTAGTTTTTAGTAAATTGTGATAATGAATGATAAGGGCTTCTCTCAAGGCTTATGAAAGCTATTTTGTTATGTCTCTGAATTCCCTTCAAGGAACGAATGAATAAATGTTGGTGAAAGAATTTTCCCACCTAATCCTGAGTTCTGGATGTGATAAGGACAATTTTTCACATTGATAAAGCACTCAAGGTTTTAATGAGCTATTTGAAATGAATGATGGGTTTTATGACTCAAAGCTATAATTAATCAATGATTGACTATTATACTATGATTTACTATTCTATGTAATTTGACTTAGCACCAAGAAGGCTTGAGGTGGGGTTGGTTCTGGCAGACGTTAAGGTTATCTTTCCAAGAAAATTCTAGTAGCATTTTCTTGTCTAAAACTATGTTCCACCATAGATTGCCTTAATAGATAGGCTAGTGGATCCACATTTATCCCCTCATTATTGATTATTGTGCCATCAAAGAGTCTACCCTACAATGTAGTCAATTAAGGTTGATATCCCAAAAAATGACTAAGTTTACTTTCAAGTTGTTACTTATGAACTCATGCATTGACTACATATTTTACTTAAGCATTTATTTTAGGTTTTACTCTACCATGAGTCTTGCTTCTTGATTACTTTATTATGCCTTATATTACTTCATGTTCATAGTAACATATTGCTCATATACTTAGTACATTTAAACGTACTAATGCATATTTTGCCTAGATTTTTATAAAATATAAGGGAGGAAGTTCGCGGTACTCTACACCAACACCTAGCTTGGATTTAAAGATTTCTTGATTTGGTAAGCCCTCATGGTTTGAGAGTTAGCCAATCATGGTTCATTATTGATTCTAATTATCATATGTTGAAACTACTTCTTTACTATTCTATTGAGGGTGAGTTAGGAATATATTAAGGGTGAGTTAGGAACATGTCTTAGCCCCTGCCTATGCCAGACTATGTATAGGCATTGTTGGATACTATGTGTAAGAGTTTATGTTGTCTCTCTTTTGACTTAGTTATTCCTTATCTAATGGGTTGGATTTGAGACTATTTTTGCATTTCTTTTATTCAATGACTGATGATTTATATACCTTGTAAAATCTCATATATGATACGTTAGATGGCTTGGTTGGTGCCCATTAGGGTTCCAGTTACCATGTCACACCCAGGGTCCGGCTTAGGTTGTGACACGAATGGTAAGAAGGAGGAGTATTCTCTAAAGAAAAGTCCCTTTGAAGGTATCAAACATAAACTTGTAGGTTAGATTGGTAAAAGTATAATCATCTTACTAGTAGTAGTTTGTGACCTTAAACTAAGCTTGAACCTGACAAGAGTATGCAGTGAGACTTAGTCTTCAATTGGAGCTATAGGCTTCATTTAATGAAGCGTAATGTTCAAGAAGAAGAGTGTAGTTTAGAAGAGTGGTTGAGCTAAGAATTAATAATCGTACTTCTTGATATGTAGTAGTCCTATTCCTATACTAAGGCAATAGTTTCCTTTTTCGAGTTATGAGGAATTTTAAATGTTTGAGGGTGTATCCTTTTTGTCCCTTAGATGTGATATCTATAAGTGAGTTGAGTTTCTTACCTTTAAGTTGATGTTCATCCTTGAGTTTGAGTATTCAAGTTCTTAATTGCATTTGTGCCCGGAGTAACCTCCTAGATTGGCTATCATTCGAGAATGAATGATCTCAAGGGGAAACATTATAATACCCTGTCACGACCCGGATAGGGGGCCTAGATGTGACATGGCGAAGGAGGACCCGAAGACCCTCGATCAAGCCATCATAGC
>JBCEWC010010964.1:0-17141 GCA_038996855.1 Solanum aculeatissimum
CTAGACGATGGAGTAGCCACCGCAAGCAAAGGTGATTTCCTACGAACAGCGAGCCCATGGCATTCAGTCATGTCCAATTCTTCTTCTTTTGGTAATGCAAAATTGAACTTGTGCACAAGGTTTGCTAATGCTAGCTCATTCACCACAATAGCAAAAGTAATTCCCGGGCAGCCCCTCCTGCCAGCTCCAAAGGGAATCAACTCAAAGTTTAGTCCTTTGAAATCTATATTACTATTCAAGAACCTCTCTGGCCGGTAGTCCTCTGGATCATCCCACGATAATGGATCTCTTCCGATTGCCCAAGCATTAATAAGGACTTGAGTTTTAGCAGGTATGTGATAGTCTAGTAATTTTACATCTTTCGTTGATTCACGAGGAACTAGAAGTGGATTTGGTGGATGAAGCCTGAAGGACTCTTTGATCACTGCTTTGAGATACTGCATATTTCCTAAGTCATCCTCTGTTATCTCTATTTTCCCTTGGGCTAATCCTAGCACTTCATCCTCTAATTTTTTCATAACTCTTGGATGCCTCAAAAGCTCTGTCATTGTCCACTCCAAAGCTGTATACGTTGATTCTGTGCCAGCAACAAACGCATCCTATGCATTATAAAGAACAAAATTTACTAGTTTTAAGAACAAATAATATGAAACTCAACAAAAATATATATACTATAAATGTTATAGAAATAATACTCTAATTGACAAAGTTTTTAACTATTCCCAGTATATACATGGACTACTCAGTATATATAATTTACAAATGGTACTGTTGTTTATGAATTACATATCGTCCATGATAGAAGGAGGTTATGGAGAAAACTTAGGAATTTAAATCAAGGAATCGAAGGCCCTTCGCCGGCTGGCAATGGGTGAGTATAATACTGTTAAGGATATTGAAACTAGGTATTTTCATTGAATATCATGTTGATTGTGGATTAACTGAACTAGAACCTATACATGGACAAATAACCATGTCTATAGTAGAATGGACAGGACTGTTGTCAATTATGCCTGGATTACACACAACTATCGAAAAGAAAAACCTCACAAAGTTCATCTTCTTCATAGAGTAATGTCGTCCTCTGAGTAAGACAGATGCTTAAAGAAAATTAAACAAGAACCAAGGAGGGAAAAATTACCAAAAGGAGAGCTTTCAATGAATCTCTTTGAAGAGCAAAACCAGTCTCCTTTCCATTCTGAATTTCCAGCAAAACCCTCACGAAATCTTTAACTTCACCTGCACTGCATTCTGCTTTTCTGTTCCTAATCATACATTCTTCAATCACGTTCTCTAGAAATGCATCCAAATCTTTAGCTACTTTCTTCACTCTGGAGTCCAGACCGTTGATTTTATTCAGCCATTTAAGCCATGGAATATAATCGCCAATGTTAAAAGTACCTGTAAGTACAAGAAGTTCTTCTAGTAGAGCCTTGACAGCTATTCCACTTTCCCTTTCATTGTATGTCCTTCCTATATTCACTCTGCTGATTATGTTATTAGTCATACAACTTAAAACGTCTCGCAAATCAATCACTACTGAATTCGAAGAATCACACTCTTGTCTAATTTTTTCAATCATGTTTGATATTTCTTCTTCTCTCACAGGGCGATAAGACTGGACTTTTTTGTTGTTAAGGAGATGAAGCACGGTAATGCTTCTAATTTGTTTCCAGTATTCACCATAAGGAGTGAAGGCCACGTCTTTAGAGCCATAAAAGAGTTTATCAGTCATGCTACATTTAGGTCTGTTTGACCATACGAGATCGTGAGTTTTCATGATATCACGAGCAGCATCAACAGAGGAAGCAACAATCACAGGCTTATTGCCAAAGTGAAGTAGCATGACTGGACCATACTTTTGAGATAGTTTATGGAGAGTACGGTGAGGAAGTGACCCAAGTTGATGCAGATTGCCTATGATTGGAAGCTTTATTGGAGATGGTGGTAATAACCTCTCATGGGTGTTTGAAGGGCTAAAGAACCAATGATGAAGAAAGAAAATGAAGGCAAGCAGAGGAACAAGAAGAAAATACTCCATTTTTGTTCTTAGAAATTAAAGAGTATTGAGTAGAGAGTAACAATTTGTGTTTGGTCAGTCAATTATTCTTTTGCCAGTCATTTGTGTTTGACCAATGTTCCAAAACTGCCTAGTGGGAAAAGCTATTTTTTTGAGCTTTTGAAAAACTATATTCTGTTTTTGCAGCTACTACTCGCGAACACTAACAGTTTCTCTGCGGAAGCTTTGACTGAAAATCTTAACATTCTAAAAGAAGCACATGTTGCAAAATAATACTTTGATTTATTTCTTAGAAGCTTGACCAAACGACCTATAAACATGGAAAGAAACCTATGTCCCATTACACCCTTTGGTGGTCGATATAGCCAAAAGTTATTTGTTAGATCTTAAAATATAGTATATCCTATTAGTAAACAAAAGAGGCCATACATATTCTTGGTGGCTCCATGTGATTTAGATTCAAGTTTTATCATTTTTAAAGCTCTGTTCACATGTTAATTATCCCATGCAATAATGCTGTTTATTAAAAAAAAATGAACAGATAATACCTGCTGTCATAAGATCTGAGCAGACTTCCCATAATTTGGTGGTATTTTTGGTGATAAATCACATCACTTGTGACTCGATACTCAGGTAAAGTTCAGGACTTTTTAGTTACAACAAATAATTTTGTGATACTTATTATATAAAGTTGTGTGATTTTTCATTATAATTAAAAACAGTTTAATGACATTAGTGCGGATACAACTTACACTGTTTTGGAATGGGCAATGACAGAGAGTCGAAGGCATCCTGGAGCCATGAATGAAGTGAGGGAAATAACTAAAGGGAAAAACACGACATAACTATTTATACAATATCAAAATATTATATATACACTACATAATTATTTATACAAATATTGATACATTACATAATTATTTATACATTATATATACATATTCATACATCATTTATACAATATCCGTACATGTTTATGCACTATTTATACAACATTGATACATTATATATACACTATTTAATTGTTAGTTATTAAAAAAAAATAGTTATTTTGCCACGATCAAATTGCAGCTAATAAAACATAAAAATAAATTATGGCTAAAAAAATAAAAATTACCGTCAATCGTGGCTAAATAGAAATAAACTGTGGCTAAATAAGCGAGTTTAGCTACATTTCATCTTATTATTTTCTTGACTATATTTTTTGTAAACTAATAATTTTTTGGTACATATTTGAAATTATCCCTTTATTTAACTTAAGTCTCAACTCAATATATTTATTTTGATTGGATCTCCGACCCAAACTATTTATTTGAATGTCTCATTGTTGAACTACTACTTCTTCATCCTTGATACTCAAGCAGTAATTGAACAGTTTTTTCATTGAAGCATCATTTGTTCCTCCTTGATGCCATCGAATTATATATACTTTAATGATATGACGGAGTAAATGAGTAATGTTTTCACTGAATCACTGCTTCTACATTCATAATACCATTAGAGTAAATATACTCTAATAGTATCAAGCCGTAATTGACCAATCTTTTCATTCAAACATTATCTGTTTCTCCTAGATACTATCAAAACATATATATTTTAACGATATTAAAAAGTAACTGAGTAGTATTTTCATTAAAGCAGGAATTTAATAGATGTTATCAAGCAGGAATTTAATAGTATTTACATGTTCCTTCTTGATACCACCAAATTATATATACTCTGATGACATTAAAAGTGTTTAATAGTTTAAAATAATGGAATATAAAAATAGGAAATAGCCATTTATAAATAGTTTTCCTCGGGGTACAAGTGTTCTATTCCCAAAAGTTTATTTTCATGAAAGCATGTGAAATATCAAATTTGTCCTTGGTGTACATAGACCCCTCAAAGAGTTCAATCATCTTAAAATTTAAAACATGAAAGGGTGTGAAATATAAAAGGTGTCATGAAATATCATTATGTTATTACTCATACAACTTTCACCCTCTTGCCTAAGTTTTTCAATTGCATCATCCATTTTAGTCATACAAATCATAGGTTGTGGTCCATGTATGACCATGAAAATCTTCTTAAAATGTTTAAGCTTAATACACTACTTAAACCTGACAGAATATTTCATTTCGACACTCGAATTAAGTTATATTTCAATTGAACGTCTCAACTCGTAATAAAGTTTTTCAATTAGATACTTTCGTTTCAAATTTCACAAAAACCTTTGTGCATGTTTTTATTTATCTATTAGATAGTTAAGTTAATTGCATAATATATGACGTCCTTCTTTAATTACACGCATCAACCTCGAGCGAAAAACACTTGTGCTTTTACGGTTTATTGAGGCAAATACGTATAAATTGAAGAAGATAACATATTTTATGTAGTTAAAAAACTACCGAATAGATGAATGAGGACACCCATGTACATAAGAAAAATTAAAATTTGAATTGAAAGTATCCACATTTTATTAGATGTTGAGGTGCTCAATTTAATAAAATTTAATTCAAGTATCTAAATGGAATATTCCGACAGGTTCAAGGGTTTGACTATGTATTAAGCCAAATATTTTAAAAAATATTTGTTATGTTTTATATAGATATATAACGAAATAAGTAGTTATTCTCTTTTTAGTAATTAAACAAATTGTAATAAGACAAACATAATATTAAATGAGGTATTAACTATACAATATAATCAAAGAATATATTTTATAATTGAAGCCCAAACTAACTAGATAATAGGATATAGATTTTAGAGATTCTCCTCTTGATTTCATGCCTGATTTAAACATATTTAAATCTTATACTTATCTAGCTCTTAATAAAATAAAAGAAGTAGTCGATATCATTATAATATTTCTTTATGAAACTTGACGAAATCATAGAGATCTTTTCTTTAGATATTTTGAAGCTCAGAAACAATAAAAAAATGAGTGATATGTTTGATCATAATCACGTAATATCATTTATGCAATTAAATAATCTGGTTTGGGTTTTAGTTTAGGAGGTCGCAAGTCAGGTTTAGTAATGGGGATCCTTTTGGTGTGAAATCGGACAATTTTGGCCGGTTTAGGGGAGATTTTTAAGGATAGTGACCGTATAATATAGCTTGTCAAAAGTCATAAAAAGTATACATTGATTATACAGTATAAATGACTTATACAAGAGATATATACTGAATATACTTCATCATCCACTCTATACAGAAATATATATTGAATATACCGAATAATCCTTTTTTGATAATTAAAATGATCAAATGTTCATTTGATATAATTATCCTATTTTTCTATAATTGGTAGCCCCGACGGATTTCATCGCTAAATAACATATTTTCGTTGCTAAACCAGTTTAATGACTGACTAGCGATAGATTACAAGGGTCATTGAAAAATTTCGTACAATATTTAATCTGAACTCTTGCCATGTTAAAAGTAAAATGTCACAAATTAGGCGGGTTAGATCAAATTTGAGCGGGTTATAATAGGTCAAGTTAATAAACGAGTCAAGACCCAACCCAACACAAATTTTCTTGAATCAAAACAGGTTGAGTAATGTCTTATAGAGCGGGTCAAGACCCAACCCAATCCAATTTTTGCTAAGTTTTACTTACTTTATTTGTTTTTTTTCAATATTTTAGTACTTAATTAAATTATATTTTATTTTTTTTGGTTATATAAAATATATCAAATTAAAAAGAAAAGTGTTTTAAAAATATTTTGACAATATCACTCTCGAGTCAATTCGGATTAAATATCAACTCAATTTTAAATGGGGTGAAATAGATTGGGTTGAGATGAACTAAACTAATAAATGAATAGGTTATTAACCCACCCAAATTTCAACGAATTAAACCAATTAAGCAGGTTAGGTTTAATTTTGTCAGCTTACCCAAAACATATAATCTTATTGTTTTTAAAAACAAAAAGTATTCACTATTCATGGGGCAGACAGCAGACTTCAAGTTGGCGTCCATATATATCAGTGTAGTGATGGAATTGACGTTTTGATTAAAATATAGGTGTTATTAATTTGAAGGCAACCCAAATCTTGATTTCACTATACCAAAAAATGGATCTCCCCTGTCCTTGGTATTCTCTTCTAGTTCCTCTGTTTGTCTTCATTTTCCTCCTAATTCATCACTGCTTCTTCACTACTTCAAAGAAGCAAAATATGTTACTACCACCATCTCCAAGAAAGCTTCCCATCATAGGAAATTTGCATCAACTTGGGTCGCACCCTCATCATTCTCTTCGTAAACTATCAGAAAAACATGGTCCAGTCATGCTACTTCACTTGGGAAGTAAGCCAGTGATTGTTGCTTCCTCTGTCGATGCTGCTCGTGATATCCTGAAAACTCACGATCACATCTGGGCAACCAGACCTAAATGCAGCATCGCTGATAGACTCTTATATGGCTCCAAGGATGTCGGATTTAGTCCCTTTGGTGAATATTGGAGGCAAATTAGAAGTATTGTTGTGCTTCACCTTCTCAGCAATAAAAGAGTCCAATCTTATCGGGATGTCAGAGAAGAAGAAACAGCCAATATGATTGAAAAAATTAGGCAAGGATGTGATTCTTCAGTGATAAATTTGGGAGATCATTTATGTTCCCTCACTAATAACATAACTAGCAGAGTGGCCTTAGGGAGGACATATGATGAAAGGGAAAGTGGAATAGATGCAAAGGCCATCCTAGAACAATTTCTTCAACTCTTGGATACTTTTAACGTCGGGGATTATATTCCGTGGCTTCAATGGATCAATAAAATCACTGGTTTAGATACCAAAGTAGAGAAAATAGCTAAAAAGTTGGATACATTTTTAGAGAGTGTGATTGAAGAACACATTATTAGGAACAAGAAAGAAGAATACAGCAGTACAGGTGAAGCTAAGGATTTTGTGGACGTTTTGCTGGAAATTCAAAATGGAAAGGAAACTGACTTTCCTCTTGAAAGGGATTCACTGAAAGCTATCCTCTTGGTAAGAATCTCGCATTTCATATGAATTATTTAATCCGAGATAACAATTTACTTTAAATTTTATTTCGCGTAGTAAAGCAAAGCAATGGTGGTGAGACTACACGGCAATTGTGTTTTTATACATCATAGCGTTCACGGCTACTGAATGGAGCTTAAAAATGAAGTTAGTCATTTCATTTCGTGTTTATTATTTTCTATCATAGGATTCTTTTGCTGCTGGAACGGATACACTATATACAAATCTAGATTGGACAATGGCGGAGCTTTTGAGGCACCCAAGGGCCATGAAAACATTACAGGACGAAGTGCGACGATTAGCTCAAGGGAAATCAGAGATAACAGAGGATGATCTAAAGAATATGCAGTATCTGAGAGCTGTTATCAAGGAGAGCCTCAGGCTTCATCCACCGAATTCACTACTAGTTCCCCGAGAATCAATGGAAGACGTGAAATTATTAGGCTATTATCACATACCTGCTAGAACTCAAGCCATTATCAATGTCTGGGCGATTGGAAGAGACCCCTTATCATGGGAAAATCCAGACGAATTCCAACCAGAGAGGTTCTTGAAGAATGATATCGATATGAAAGGACTAAACTTTGAGTTGCTTCCGTTCGGATCTGGCAGAAGGGGCTGCCCAGGAAGTAATTTTGCTATTGCGGTAATTGAGCTAGCATTAGCAAGGCTGGTGCACAAGTTCAATTTTGCATTACCAAAAGGGATAAAATCAGAGGATTTGGATATGACTGAATGCACCGGCATCACTACTCGTAGGAAATCACCTTTGCTAGTTGTGGGTACTCCATTCTCTAGCTAGTTGGGAGGTTTTTCTCCATGCCTTAATTAATCAATATTATGAATTAAATTTAGTTCCCAGTATTGCTAGTAGTTCATAATTCCACAATATGTAATAAGTGGTCTCAATTACTATATAATTTCTCCAAGAAAGTGGTGATTATCGAGTTTATAGCTACAGTTTAAAATATGTATCAATGTTTAAATATTAAGACCTCGTTTGGCTTAGCTGGAAAAAAAATAGCTTTTAAAAAGTACTTTCAAAATACTTTTTAAAGTGCTGAAATTTATTTGAAAAATAAGCAATTATGTGTTTGAATAAAGTGTTGTAGCTTAAAAAAAAGTTGTTGATGTGTTTGGCACATAAGTGTTGTTAAGCACTTTTTTAATTAAAAATGTTTAAAATACCAATCAAGCTGTTAACATTATAAAAACTAATTACTGTAAGATTTTTCTGTCTAAAAAATAAAATAAAGTAAAATAAATTTATATTTTCATTCAATATTAATATAAACTTATTATTTATGTAAATTTTATATACACATTTTATTTTTAATTTTAAAATATATAATTTGAATAGATCACATGAAAATTTTAAAATGTCTTTTAATTTTGTTTATGAGTAATAGTTATTGTCTATCATATTAATATTTTTCTGCTATGATAAATTATTTATAAAAAGAATGGTAAAAAAAAAAAATATATATATATATATATGTTTGCGTTGAAAAAGAGCAACAATGAATAATAAAGTATGGTAATGGAGGATAATATAAAAAAATATTTATAATAATAAAGTAATTTTATTGGTAGAATAACTTATAAGTTGTAAAATGAAAAGTTGGTGGAGAAGCTCATGTAGGAATTGCAATCAGTCCTTCCCTTGATAAATAGATGCCCTCTTTTTTGACCTTTTTTGTTTTTTGTTTTTTTGGGGGGTTTAGTTTGGACAGATGAAAATTCAGATGACTTGCTTTGAAAGCTCAAGTAGTATGTAATTTCTCTATTATGTTTGTGTTAATGAAAAATCAGCTTGGTAAAAAAAAAATAATAAAAAAAATTTATTTTAAGTAATTTTTAATTTTTTTTAAGTTAATTTAAAATTTGCTAAATATTTTTTTAAACTAAAAAGAGTTTAAAAGTTAGTTTGACCAGCTTTTAAGCTAAGCCAAACAGACTTTAAATAGCTAATACATTTTTGCAAGTCATTATACCATTTATAGACGCCTTTCTTGATTATAATTTTCTATTATTTCTCCTTGTCTATAGTAGAATTGACAGGACTATTGTCAATTATGCCTGGATTACACAAGAATATCGAAAAGAATAACTTTGAAAAACAAAAACAGTAAAACTATACATGACTATACAATATAGTTTGTCAAAAGTTATAGAAAGTATACACTATTATACAATATATATTACTTATACATGAGCTATACACTAAATATACATTACGATACATAAATATACAAAGACTATACATATCAATACAATGAAGATTTTTTTTTATATAATTTTTTAAGTTTAGTATCTTTTAGTGTAATTTGCGCTTTATATTTTCTCCTAGATGGAAACTTTGACTTAACACCATAACGTTCTAAAAGAAGCACATGTTGCAAAAAACACTTTTGATCTCTTAATTTTATTAAAATCAAACTAACTATAAACATAAAAAGAAATACAAAAGTGGCCATATATATTCTTGGTGGCTCCATATGATTTAGATTCAAGTTTTATCATTTTTAAAGCTCTGTTCACATGTTAATTATCCCATGCAATAATGTTGTTTATTAAAAAAAATAAAACAAACAGATAAAGAATATTATTATAATAATACCTGCTGTCATAAGATCTTAGCAGACTTCTCATAATTTGTAAAGAAAGATCAAAAATAAAAAAAAGCAGAAATTGAAGGACAGAAAATCCAAATTAAAGAAGACACAATAGCTGAGAAAAAATTTCTGATGATTTCATCACGTATATATACATGTATTTTACTTAAGGAATTACTCCCTCTGCCCCAATTTATTTTATCATGTATACTAAAAATAGTTATCCCAAAATAATTGTCAATTTGGATAATCAAGAGAGAATGAATTATTTTTTTTCAACTTTACACTTAGCATTAATTACTCTAGAATTAAGAGACTAATATATAGATAAAAATGAAATTATTTATAAGGGGTATAATAGTCAAATAATACTCCTAATTAATTTTTTTTCAAGAATTATGTTAAATCTTAACATGACAAATAAATTAAGACGGAAAGAGGAGTAAATAAAAAAATAATGCATTTACTATACAGGTGTCCCTCTCTTATTTGTTGCCTTGTAACCAATTTCAAAGTTTGCCAGCTGGTGCATTTGCTATACAGGCATCCCTTATCTAGTTTCCCTTATCTAGTTTGTTGTCTTCTAACCCACTTCAAAGCATCCTATGTCTTTCATCAATGGCTGTGATCGTTTATGATGGAAATGGTCAGATGGCTTGGATGGTGTCCAACACATTCTATCTTGTGGCTTTGTAAAGGACACGTGTGTGGTCTTGAAGAAAAAAAAACAAGTGGGAAATATCAGACCTTTGAGTTTGAACTTGCTCCCTCTCTTTCATTTTTCTCTTTTCTTCTTCTTCTTCCAATTTCCATGGAAAGATAGTTCGCCTGAGATAAATATAAATCACTGTTTTCAATAATTTGGTGGTGTTTTTGTTATAAATCACATCACTTATGACTCGATACTCGGGTAAAGTTCAGGACTTTTTAGCTACAGCAAATAACTTTGCGATTACATTCTCCAATTTCTTTGTTAGTTCCATGAAAAGGAAACTTTTCGTAGCAACTCTATCTCATACTCTACATCTCAGGTAGGTTTTTCCTGATATATCACATTATGTAATTAGTGGTACAACAACGATTTTTTTTAAAGAGTTTAAAATTTTAAGAAATAGATATACGAACTAATCGAATGAGCTTCGATATTTATTATATATACATAAAGAATTATTTTTATAATATAAAAATAATATAATTTTTCACCGAGAAGGAGTTCGGATACCCCTAAATAGTACATGGCTCTGTATGTAATGATAGAAAATGATACAAACTATCCAATTATTATATTTATTAAAATAATACATTATGATACTATAATATAATACAATACAATGCAATATAATACGTAACAATTATTCAAGCAAAATGTTAGAGTTCAAAACTTTGTTGGAGTATAATAAACATCTTTTAATGAACGAAACTTTTTTTTTAAGAAAAGGGGGTGCTAAGCAGAAACAAGAACGTGAATATGATAATTGAGTGTATTGGCATGGGGTGGGGGGTGGGGGTGGGGGGCTAGACTTTATTTAAAAGCAAATTTGTTAGCAGGAGTTGGATATATTCCTACTTGGGAAAATTAAGTTTATACCCTTTTAAATAAATTATTTATATTCATATATCCTTTTATATTTATGTTCTTTTACTATTAAAAATTGTGCGCCAATAGGATATCACAAAGAATTAAACTTAGTCCTATATGATATCAATATACTGATAAAGTATCATAAATAATATATTTTCTACTAATTTAGAATTTAATAAATAAGTTTGTAATTTTAATAATTTTCTCTTAATTATTTTATTTATTAAGAAAAGAGCTCAAATTTTATATGATACTGATAGGGTATTAATATGCCGTCAGAGTGTCACAAAAATATTTTTTCTATTAATTTAGAGTTTAATAAATAATTTTGTAACTTTAATAATTTTCTAGTCCTGTACGATATTGATATGGTATAAATATACCGACGAAGTATCACAACAATATATTATCTACTGATTTAGAGTTTAATAATAATTTTGTAACTTTAATAATTTTTTAGTCCTATACAATATCAATATGGTATAAATATACCGACGGAATATCACAACGAATATATTTTCTACTAATTTAGAGTTTAATAATTTTTTTATTTGTTTCTAAAAAAAAAAAGATAATCCTATATGATATCAATTGGGTATCAATATACCACCAAAGTATTACAAAGGATTGAGCTCATTCTACGTGATATCGGTATGATATATATATACCGCTGGAGTATCACAGAGAATTATTTTGTAGTATTCATGCTAACGTCAGCACGACGTCAGAGCGAAATAAAAAAGGAAAAGTGTAGTAAGAAGGAAATAATCTGTTTCACGGGTCCATTAAGAATAAATAGTTTGAATTGGGTCTAATAAGGATAAAAAAATTCACATTAAATTTATTTTAGATACTTTTTCCATAAAATAACTATTCAACATGTATGTAAGCGATTAAAAGGAGAGCATCCGGCTAATTCCAAGAGATTTGGTTTAGTGGCCTTCTACAAATTTGCTTTAAATTTTCTATTTTTTATAATAATTTATTATTTTTACATATAATAGATTTGAAAAAGATATTTTCTTCTATTCAATTTATAAATGGTCATAAAAGATTGTTTCCACCCGATTCTCTAGCGACAAAGATAGTTTTAAATTAAACTATTAACACAAGGCATGAATCATTCATTTTTACATAGGTTAGAATGTACATTTGGAATTTTTTTTTTTTCTGGTCATTTCTTTTATCTTAAGCTTCTACATACTTTCACCATGGCACTCAAAAACATTTTCTTGAAATATTGGTCAACAAAATCTATTCATCAAATATTGAAAAGGAATTTCTAAAATGAATTGATCAAACACAAATTACTACTTTCTAGAAATACTTCTTTTAAAACACTATTTTGTCAAAGTAATTTCAAAATGCACAATTTCTTAAGGAAAAATTACAGTCTCGTTCCTTTAAGTCATTTGGTTTACAAATTATGTATACAATGTATAGATAATATATTATAGTAGATATACATACATTATACATATATATACACACATAATATATACAATCAAAATGTGTAGATAATATACTATGACCATATTGATAAACTAGATGGTCGAAAGATATATTTATCTAAGGTTTCCATTTCGTAAAGTTTGATAGAACCAGCTTTAATTAGTCGAATTCCTTTGGGATAAATTATACAGAAAGGTCTCTCGGCTATTTCATTTACAAGAAAAATAGTCGAATTGGTCATTCAGCCATAACCTCCTCCTTCTTCGTTTTCTCTTTGTTGCTTTAAGTATTCCTTCTATGATCAATCAACCATTAAAGTTTCAAAGCTTGATTTTAAAATAGGAGTACCACAAACGTGAATCATCTTGATCGAATGAGTTGTATATCAAAAGATTAAAATATCAAGATGATTTCATATATAATTGAGACTGTTTAGAGGAGATTTTGAGTTAGTGGAGTTGAACAGAAAAAAGTAAAATTACTTGCAATAAAATTTGCTTCTAGAGTCACGTCTTCCTTCATAATCAATCTTCCCTTTTAACTATTTTTCATCCTTTTCCTTCTTAAAATCAAGTTGATAAATAGTAAGTTAAAATTTTCATTTTTGAATTACAAGTATTATTTTTTTTCAAAAGTTTATTGCCATGAAAGCGTTTGAAATATCAAATTTGTCCTTGGTGTACATAGACCCCTCAAAGAGTTGAATCATCTAAAAACTTAAAACATGAAAGGGTGTGAAATATAAAAGGTGTCATGAAATATCATTATGTTATTACTCATACAACTTAAAACATCTCTCAAATCTATCACTCTAAATCACACTCTTGCCTGATTTTTTCAATTGCATCATCCATTTTAGGCATGCAAACCATAGATAGTGGTCCATGTATGACCATGAAAATCTTCTTAAAATGTTTAAGCTTAATACACCACTTAAACCTGACAGGATATTTCATTTAGACACTCGAATTAAGTTATATTTCAATTGAATGCCTCAACTCGTAATAAAGTTTTTCAATTAGATATTTCCGATTAAAATTTCAAATTTTTTTTTGCTTTTTATTTATCTATTAGATAGTTAAGTTAATCACATAATATATGACATCCTTCTTTAATTATGCGCACCAACTTTGAGCGAAAAACACTTGATTTTTATGGCTTATTGAGGTAAATACGTAAAAATTAAGAAGATAACAAATTTTATGTAGTTAAAAACTACCAAATAGGTGAATGAGGACATGAACACAAGAAAAATTAAAATTTGAATTGAAGGTATCTAATTGAAACATTTTATTAGATGTTGAGGTGCTCAATTGAAACAAAATTTAATTCAAGTGTCTAAAAGTTTAAGGGTTATTAAGCGAAACATTAATAAAAATATTTGTTATGTTTTATATAGATATATAATGAAAAAAGTAGTTATGTTCTTTTTTTGTAATTAAACAAATTATAAGAAGATAAACATAAAATTAAATGAGATATTAACTATACAATTTAATCAAAGAATATATTTTACAATTGAAGCCCAAAAAATCTGTCATTGTATAGACCCTTGATTTAATTTAAACATGTTTAAATCTTATACTTTTCTAGCTCTTAATAAAATAAATAAGTGGTCAATTCACTAATTTCTTCAAGAAAGTGGTCGATATCATTATAATATTTCTTTATAAAACTTGATGAAATCATAGAGATCTTTTCTTTAGATATTTTGAAGCTCAGAAACAATAAAAAATGAGTGATATGTTTGATCATAATCACGAAATATAATTTATGCAATTAAATAATCTGGTTTGGGTTTTAGTTTAGGAGGTCACAAGTCAGGTTTAGTAGTGGGGATCCTTTTGGTGTGAAATCGGACAATTTTGCCTAGTTTAGGGGAAGTTTTTGGGGATAATTTCAAATAAATTTAATAAATTCATTAGTTCATAAAAAATATAGCTACATATTATTTCAATATAATTTGTCAAAAGTTATAGAAAATATACACTGACTATACAATATAAATTGTTTATATGTGAAACATATACTGAATATACATTATAATACACTCTATACATAAATATATACTGAGTATACACGGAATAACATTTTTTTTAGGAAAAAGTATATAAATACACAACTTATTTTATCATGATCTCCAAAATTTTCTACCATTTAAAAAATTACAAAATTCTCATTTTTTTACATTCTCTCTTCTTCTATTTGATACTTGATATTAACTTTCTCAATCAACCTTTTACTAGCCTATTATTAGGCTATTTTTGAATTTTCGGTTTTAGAGTTCAAGTAGTTGTCAATCATTATGCTCAAGTATTCATAATTAATTTCAAATTAAATTTAATCCATAATTAATTTTTGCATAATTATTTCTTTCCTTTTCAAAATTTTCTCTCCTTTTTTGAACCCTAAGATCACTGAACAAATTGTCATTCTCATCTTCCCTTTTTTTATAGAATTTTTTGTCCCTGTTGAATTTGTTCTTCTTCATCGTTTTAATTTTTTGTGTTTATATAGATTTTAATCCTTCTTTTAGTATATGTTTCACACAATTAGAGATCTTCCCTAGTCCTTTAATGTTGTTCAAACACAATTAGTATCTCAAATCGAAGAATCTTCACAAGTTGCCGAAGTTACTCAAATTCTCACTGTGTCGGAGATGAATGTTCAAATGGAGAAAGTGTCACAAATCGAAGAAATTCCTCTCTTTTTTTCTGAGTTGTGATTTTGACTACGGAGAGAAAGATTTTTGTGCTTCATTACTCTTGGAAATTCATTGTATCAAGTATAACTCTAAAATCTTTTTATATCAAGTTGGATGTTATGAAAAATTGAAAAGATTATTTCGTTGTATCAAATTCAACAACATAGTTTTAACTTGGTTGTATCAAGTTTTATTGTTGTATTTATGCGTCGTATCAAATCAGTATTTATCTTTTTTTTCATCTTATACTTTCATTTTCTTCACATTCCTTTTTATCAATTTTCGTTGTATCAATTATCTTTAAATGTCATAAATTGTTAGTTGATACTTCAAATTATTTATATTTTTAGATACTTGAAACCTTGTTTAAATAGACAATTTGTCCACTATATGATAATTGGCTCTTGGTGCTTTATACCTCCAGAAAAGTTCATATCCAATTTGTCCTACACACGACTTAATTTTGAATATCGTCAACAATAAGACTTTTGATACGTGAGTTTATTCTTTCAAAAAAATATCAACATTTAGCCTTGATATGTGTGTATCAACATTAGGGTTATGCAGTCATTTTTTACCCTAATCATTAATGTATCAATGTTAATGAATTTATTTTGATACAGTTATTCTGAATTATCAAATAAAAAAGTAAAAGTTTTATAAATTATTCAAGTATCTAAATAAAGTATAAACGTTAAATTAACAAGTATCTAGTTTATTAAAGAAATAGGTAGTTATTTTTTGGAAGAATAAATTCACGTATCAAAAGTCTTATTGTTGACGATATTCAAAATTAAGTTAAAATATTTTGTAAAATCAAACTAAAATATTGATTAATACATATTTTTTGGGGCATTTTTGGTATTGATACACAACACTAGGGTTATGCAGTCATTTTTTTACCCAATCACTAATGTATCAATGTTAATGAATTTATTTTGATACAGCTACTCTGATTTATCAAATAAAAAAATCATCCAAGTATCTAAATAAAGTATAGACGTTATAATTAACAAGTATCAAGTTCATTAAACAAATAGATAGTTATTTGTGAAAGAATAAATTCACGTATCAAAAGTGTTAATGTTGAAGAAATTCATAAAAATATGTTAATTGATACAAAAACAAAGAAGAAAATATTTGTCCTTGACAAAGAAGAACAGGCGATAACGGCTTTAACTTTTTTCCTTTTTTTTGTATGTGATTTTCAGACTGTAGATTTGGAACTTGATCCTACGTCTTTCATCACTATCGTCTCTTCTGATAAAATTTCATCAACGAAATTGCGCACAACTTTATGAGTAACTTCTTGTGTTGGGTTTACTGAAGGTGGATGAACATTGTCACTGTCAATAATCAATTGGGTCAAATCAAGACTGAATGATGGCGACGAATCCATAAAAATATGTTATTTGATACAAAAAAAAGAATGAATTCATGTTCGAAAGAAGAAGAAGACGAAAAAATTTTGATGTCAGGATTTACAGAAAAAATTTGGCATTTTTTCGAGATGAAGTAAAAAACAGAAAAATTTTAAAATTGCAAATTAAATGTGAAAGATTGAGTAATTAATATGTGATTGATACTGATTAAACTACTACGAGCCCGTTTGGCTTAGCTGAAAAAAATAGCTTTTAAAAAGTGCTTTCAAAGTACATTTTAAAGTGCTAAAATTTATTTGAAAAATAAGCAATTATGTAATTGGATAAAGTGTTGTAGCTGAAAAAAAGTTGCTGATGTGTTTGGCACATAAGTGTTGTTAAGCACTTTTTTAATTA
>JBCEWC010010965.1:0-17141 GCA_038996855.1 Solanum aculeatissimum
CCCCTCTTCCGGACAAGGACGGGTCACTACGGAGCAGCCCCAGTTCTCCCACAGGCAGAACCACCTCAGCCCATGGACTTAGAGGGCGTTACGGGTGGTGCTTCAGATTAGGCTGGGAGTAGTTCTGCCCAGGGGGGCCCAGTTCCAGGGTATGTCTATATACCCACTGAGTTTTTGACGAGGCTGGTAAATGAGCAGTGGAAAACCAGAGCCATAGTGGAGCGCATGCCGCAAGTGCTCCAGAATCATGCTAAGTCAATGCGTTCCGAGTGGCGCAAAGAAATCGGAGTCCTCCATGCTCAGATTATCGGGTTGGAGTCATACTTTCAGGAGCAGATTAACAATTTATCGGACGGGAGGCCTCCCACATAGCTACCACGATTGCCACATTGAAGGATCAGATGGCCGTGTTGATGGCCAAGTATAATGCACCACCACCCCCGACTCCTACAGAGTCCTTTATGGACATATTTTCAGCCCCTGCTCTGGCCCCGTCTTTGGAGGGCCTTTGGGCTGCTCCGCCTCTAGTCGATGCTTCCCGCTGAAAAGGGAAGGACAAAAAGCGACAAAAACTACGTAGCGTGAGGAGGACCCTGAAGCGGTCGAGGCCAAACAGTTGAGAAAAGCCCTTCGGGCTAGTCGGAGAGAGGCCGCTTTGCAAGAGGAGTAGGAGATGTTAGCTAGAGAGGCGGCCCAAACTGGAGCGTCGGTCAGCGCGACTGCTGGTGGTTCACATGTTGAGGGAGATGACCCCGCAGGTGGGTCAAATGTTGATGTCCCAGACCAGCCCGACGCCTAGTGCATCCCAGGTATGTCCTAGCCCTTGTTACTTTTAGTTAATTATGTGATGTGCATTGAGGGTAATGCACCTTCTTTTTGGAGGGGGTGGGACATCCTGAACCAAACGCTGACGAGTTTTTCTTGCCATGTTTCTTTTCTCTGAAGGTGTATTATCTAGTAGAAATGGCATGTTTAGGTTGTATTGTGTATAGATGTGTGTTCTCTGTTATAGTGCCTGTGACAAGCCTGAGTTAGTATGATTAAATTCACAACAGTGCATGCTCTAATGATGTTTAATGATTCTTGTGCTAAAATATATGCATGTGCTCGGCTGATGTTCTTGAATGAAAAATACTCTGGTTAGCTGGAAGTTAGTGTGTAGGATGTATGCCATGTGCATGTGAGCATATTGTTTGAATCCGATTAGCACACGTGTGAACTAGAACTTGCCTGGTTAGTCCTACTGAAAGCTCGAATGACTGAGTTAGGAAAGGATCTTGGGCCGTTGTTGTAAGAAGTCACTGAGCCTAAATTGACCAACCAAATGAAATTGTCCTTTTGAACCAAGAGTTTGAGCCCGAACAAATCCTTATCTTATTTTCAATCACCTAATTCATTTGGCCTATTTCAATGAAAAACCTAATATTGGCCCTGTTCTCTCCTAGGACATTGTGCACTTCAGTATAGGTTAAACACCTAAGTTGAGGGTGGCTTTAGTGGCCCTGTTCCTGTCGGGAAGACACCGTGCACCTTAATATAGGCAAAAAGCCTAAGTTAAGGGTGGCTATGTTAGTAAAAGGTAGAAAATGAAAGGAGAATAGGGATGAATAAAGAGTTACGAAATGAAGAAAAAGGGAGAAGCAAAACTGAGAAATAAATAAATAAATAAAACAAAAGTTGGCAATGCTTCTCAAAAACATGTGGGGATAAGGAGAAATTAGACGTTGGTAGGGTGAAGAACGGGCTTAGTCTGAGTAGTGCTATGGAGAGACCAAGTCAGTCACTGTTAATCCTAAATGTACCACTCCCTAACCTGAGCCTACGTTACAAGCCACGAAAGTCCTATAGTGATCCTAACAAGGTCGTTCGAGAGCCAAGGTAGTGAAAATAAGGGCAAGCCTATGGGGAACACTTGTGTTAATTGAGGTTCTATTGTGAGCGTGAGTGTGTACATCCTAGTCTCTATTTAGAAATCATATACTGTGTGTGATACTTCTTTGTGGTAAGGGCACCATCCATATACGCTCGTGCTGCTTAACAGGCTAACCATTGTGAATGTTGAGTATGAAAAGATCAGCTGGGCATAGTATGATGATTAGCTAGAGTTGTGAAAATCCATTAGGGCGTGTGTTCGTGCGAACTTTAAGTGAAAAATGTGATTCTGACTAACGGAAGGGTTGTTGCATTTGACTTATTGGGAATTCATGTTTATGTGCTATTGCTTGAGGGCAAGCAAGGATTTTAAGTTGAGGGTGTTGATGAATTGTAAAAACGCTCATCATTTGGCACTTTTCTAGATGAAATCTTTATGAATTCTCAAGAAAATTTTTGTGTTTAATGTTTGTATAGTTTATTTTGCAGGAAAATCAGGCTAGGTAAGCAAAAGAACAAAAGGGAGCAAACTGTAACTCAATCGGTCAGCCTCATGGACCGTGTACCCTTTAACGGGCCGTGGAACTGACCGTGAAAGGTGACAGAGAGTAGCTGAGGAAGGCTGAGCAAAAATGATACAAATTCTAGGCTCACAGAAGGATTGACGGCTCGTGAAACCTTCACACGGGTAGTGCACCAGCTCGTTAAACACAACAGAATGTTGGCCGTGGGAGTTGTGAAGATTTGAGGCTAAGTGGGATTACACGGAGTGTGTGACGGACCGTTGGAAGATTGACAGACCATCTACCAGTTCGTTAAACCTCACAAAAGCGGAGCCAAAATGCACGAGTGAGAAACAAGTGAAGGAAATCCAGACGAACTGTTTGACGGGCCGTGCAACGTTACACGGTCCTTTACTGGTGCTCGTTAAATATCATAGTGAGCTGATGGCTGGATGACTAAAACCCAGAAGTCTAAGTGTACCTAGACGGAAGGTGACACGGACCGTTAAATGGCAGACGCTCCATTTAGTTGTCGTTTTCGCGTGCCGAAGTCTGATTTTCCTATTTTGTCTAGGATTTATTTTAAATCATATAAATACAATTTTATTAGGTCATTTTTTTATCATCGAGACTTCCAGGTCACGAGCAAGGATCTTTGAGACTTGAAACATTACTTTTGCAACTTGTTGCTACGTTTGGTTCATAGAATTGCAATTATGATTTGTAATTCCATTGATTTTCTCAT
The DNA here is from genome assembly GCA_038996855.1 of Solanum aculeatissimum. Lineage (NCBI taxonomy): Eukaryota > Viridiplantae > Streptophyta > Magnoliopsida > Solanales > Solanaceae > Solanum > Solanum aculeatissimum. The sequence continues at coordinate 3,121 of JBCEWC010010965.1, forward strand.
CCGTAAGTATAAATCATGGTCTCTTCATCTTGTTTCAATTCCGTTTTGATAAATATGCTAGGCTAAACCCATAACTAGGGTTATGGGGACTATGATTACCGAAGAAAATAGGCAAATTTAGGGGTAGTGTTGGTAGTGATCACAATATACACCGCAAGATATCTTCAATTGAATCAAAACCTAAATGAGTCGACACATTCAGGTAACCCTGTATTCACTGCTTGCCCGAGAGGGGAGTAGTGATTAGGAAAAGAGTCTTGGGGTAGAATTCGGGGTTTTTAACCTAGTCTAAGTACTTGAGATCGAAAGGTGAGAGTATCTTGGAGTGAAAAGTAAGTACTACAAGTAAAACGTCCTGAGACCGGAAGGTGAGGGATGACATGTACCTAAGAAGGACTGGAAGGTGAATTAGGTGTTAACCAATAATTGCTTACTCGGTATGTTAGATCATTACCACGAAAGCCTTAACGTTTGCGTATTAGAATCGGTGTTATGGAAACCATAAACCTAGTCTATTGAACCATTGTTGAAACTCAGTAGTCATAATAGTTAGCGATTCGTAGAATACAGTAGTTAATTAGTTTAAATCTTGTTACAAATAATCCCCACTTTCATTTTGCATTATTACTCTGGAAATAAGAATTACATTTGAAACGAAGTGTTTTTAGCTGTATATTCACGCATTCCCTATGGGATCGACCCCAACTCTAGTTGGGTTCTATATTTGATCAACGACCGCTTTGCATTTCAATTGAGGTATGAATTTGGGTGTATCAGGTCCTGTTAGGTAGATTTTTAAAAGGGCCAAATTCAAATTTTCCTAAAATTCTATGCCTATGATACGTCATTTAATCCCACAAATAACCCCTTTTCGGACCTATACAACCATAAACTACTCCATTCTCACCCATTTAAAATATCTAAGTCTAACCTCCTCCCAAATACTCCGAAGTTCATCCAAGGTATTCAAGTGTAAGTTACAAGCTAGGGTTTTGGTTTCTCCACTTGCAAATCAGACTTTCCTCCACTAAATGACACCAATGTATGTGGCTTTTTGTTTGTGGAGACCTTCCCTCCACAAGTCTCAACCATTCCTCTTTTTCATCTATTTACAAGTCATGGTAACATATGATAATTTCATGAACTCTTTTATATGTTGATTTCATGGAATAATTTATGCTATTATACCTTTGTACAATACTATTTAATAAGATGACATGTGAAATTTGATAATTTACATGAGGGTTTAATGATGCCCTAATCAAGTTTTACTTTGTGTGGTAGGTTACTTGAATAGTTCTCAAATGACTCTATTTACTTCTCTCATGTTATGTATTCTTGAGTTGCACGATTTTAAGCAAATGCATACACACCCACCATGATTTTATAAGTTATGAGTCATGCTTCTTATGTGATGAAAGCCTTATAGCAAGACACGTAAATTAAGCATCTTATGAATATAAAAAGGGGCTAACAAGTATGATATGAGTTCATGAGTATGTTATGAATATTATGCATGGTATGAAACCTTATTCTTTGATATTATGATATGATGTTTAATGAGTTACTCTTTAGATGCTGTCATGAGTTATGATATTATGTAAGATGTGATTAAGTATATGAATTGACTATTTCGTGGGAAAATAACCTAGCACCGATAGGACCTTGGTTGGTAGACATTGTCCCTAAACTATGTGCCACAATAGGTTTGTGATATTGACTCCCTATACGGGCTTGTACCTACCGAAAAGGCCATGTCGTACGGTATGGATAATTGTTGAACTTACTAAAAAGGCTATGTTGTAAGGTAAGGATATCATGTGACACCCACCAAAAAGGTCATGCCATAAGTTAGGGGTAATTGTTAACACATTTCAAAAAGGCTATATCGTAAGGTGAGTGTTTGGTTCACCTTGGCAAAGTAGACCACTCCTTGTCCGGTGTGGAGTGAACATTGAAATTTCAAGTAGTAACTCTCTTGGTCTTACATGTTGGTTATGGTCCCTTCCCACTATGTATACTAAGTCATGTGAATTAATGATTCTTCATGAATTTTTGACTAAGCATTTATCATTTATGTCATATTGAGCTTTCACCTATTGATTACGATTATGCATATTGTTTAATTATCATTTATGTTACTTGTTGCATTGCACCCCGTATACTTAGTACATTCCAAGTGCTAACGCATACTTTTTGCCTACATGATCTAACCATGTAGGGACTGGAGCTCCTATTCATCCTCCTCCTCCACGTGGCTAAGCGGTTTGGTTGAAGATTGCTATTGGTGAGTCCTCCATTTTGGAGAAAATATCCACCCACTTTCATGCTTTATTAAGACTTGATTTAATATTTATATTTTGAGGATGAGTCCGGGAGATGTCTTGGCCCCCGCTTCACTCATATTAGAGGTATTGTTGGATATGGTTATGTATGCTATGTTTTTTACTCTTGTTATGTTTATGTATCATGGAAGACTCCCTTAGTCCTTATCCCCTTTTTATACTTGTTGTATGTGATGATGAGATGGAAGTCCTAAGTCCCTATTCTTCCCACAGCGTGAGTCATACTTACCCGCCCTTTAAACTTTAATTTCTATATGATCATGCCAATCCTCTTCCCGATGACATTCCCATAGCTTGAGTCCAAAGTCCTGCTTCCCCTAGAATTGTGTGTTTGCATTTTAATTATGCTTCTACAACCAAGGATGTGTTATGTATACTCAAGAGTATTGTTTCGGGTTCCCCATTCTCCATGTTATGCCTAGGACCTAGGTTTGGTCGTGATAGCTTGTAGTTAGGGATCCCGAGTTAGGAAATGTTTTCTAAGTGTTGGGCTGCTTTACAAAAGAGTCTACGAGTCATAAAGTGAACTCGTAGATTGATTTTTAGAGACTATTTTTGGGGATCAAAAGTGTAACTAGGAAAAGACCCTTTTCTATGACCCATAGTCTATTCTATGACCCGTAGATGGTGGTCATGGTTTGGATTCTACAGTTTTTAATGAAGGGTAATTTCAACCTATCCCCAGTTCCTAAGACTAATATTATGTTGTTTTGAATTCTTACCCTCCCAAATCAATCCTAACTCACCCTAGACACTTTCATTCACTCTTATTCCTAAAAATCTCCCAAAATTTCTCTAAGGAAAAATACTCTCAAGGCAAGGCAAGAAGAGCTAGAGTTTCCAAGGTTCTTCCTCCAAACTTCAAGTTCTTTTTTAGGTTTCTAATCAGATATGTAAGTTTGATTTGTGGAGTCCTTCCCTCCACAAAGCTCAAGTATATTCCTCATATATTTATTTTTAAGTTATAGTATTATTATGAGTTGCATGAAGTTTCTTTAAATGATGATATAATGATATATTTTTAGTTATATTGTCTATAATGATGCAATGTAATGATATGCTACGAATTTCTATGGTTTTCAAGTTGAATTTCATGATGACCTTATCTAGGGTTTTGATGGATAAAGTGAGTTACTTAGAATTGGCTTTAAATTGATGAATTTCACCATGTTATTACATAACACTCTTGCATTGCATGTTTTTTAAGTTTACTTGCATGAGCCCACTAAGTTTTAAGCTAAGTTCCTATATAACGTATACTAGGAATGATAAGGACTTTTCAATTGGTGAGTCATGAAAGTTAATTAAAGATAATAAAGTCTCTAAGATGCCCTTTCTAATGTTTAAGATGGCGAAAGGATAATTTTCACCAAAGATGGACACTCATGTGAAAGGACAATTCTCACTTGAGGGGATTCCTAAGATAATGAGCTACTCCTTTATGATGATGTTTATGATTTCAAGTTTATGAATGCATAGTTATGATAATATTTTTAAAGTATTCTGTAGGACTTGACTTAGCACCGAATGGGGCATTGAGGTAGGGTTTGATAAGAGAACCGTAGTAGCAACCTCTTGTCTTATTAACTATGTGTCTCCTTGTATTCTAAGGCTAGTGGATCCAGAATAGCAAAGTTAAAGTTAAGATATGCACGCATAAGTTGACAGAGTTCTACCTGGCAAGTAGGTTCCTCGTACCAACGTTGGGTGTTATGTTGGATTCCCCGTAGTAGCTCGCATAGTCTTAAATGTCGATTACGATCTCCTCCCACATAGTTATGTATATGATGTTTATGTTACTTCAAACCATGTTTTACATGATGCATTGATCATTCATTACCTATTAAGATTTACTCTTTGACTATGACTATGCATATTGCGTATAATAACATTATAATTTCATGTGTTGCATTTCCATCCCACATACATAGTACATTCCAAAGTACTAATACTTATTTTTTCTACGTGATATCACCATGTAGGGACCAACATTCCTACCCCTCCTGCACGTGGCTAGATCTTTGGTTGATTAAAGACTAGTAGTTTTGGTGAGTTCTCTAGTTCGGGGACAACACCCACTTTCATTCAAGCTTGTAATTTGAGACTTTTACTTTCTATATTGTATTTACTTTTGTTACATATAGTCTAGGATGAGTTTTGAACATGTCTTAGCCTTCGCCAAGTCTTTATTTAGATGATATGTTTGGACAAAATGTATGAAGTCTTATACTGGCTTTCCTTTCTTTATGAATATTATGATGAATATCCCTTACTCCCGTTCCCTATTTTAAATTCCACTTTATTATGTTTAAAATACCTATGAATGCTTGATGAATTCTATTAGGATTGGGTGAGGTGCCTTCTGATCCCTTATTCATTGTATTATGACCAGACCCTAGGCTTAGATTGTGATAAACTTGGTATCAGAGCATGAGGTTTTAGGATGTTCCTCGAATGTTCAGCCTACCGCATCGAATAGAGTCTTGTTCATGGTTGTGAATTGTTCCACAATCATGAATGAGAGACTATGAGGTTGTCACGACTCGAGAGTGGGGTCTAGATATGACATGGAAAAAGAGAACTCAAAAGTCCTCGATCAAGCCATCATAGCATCATCACACACATCATCGGTTCGAAAGCTAATATAATAAAAAATTAGCACGTAAGTCTAGTGGATTTTGGGGCTTTGGACTCAAGCTATAGGGATGTTACCGGGAATGGGGTAAGCATGAAACATGTAGCACATTGCAATTACGTAGTAAGGGGCGGGTAAGTATGACTCAAGTTATGGGGACAAGCAGGGTTAGGGACTTTCCACATAAGCAAATTCCCAATCCAAACGTATCATAATAGCATAAGCGGAAATGAAAGCATAACATAAGATACCATCACTTAACATAGATAGCCATATCATTATAAGTAACACATAGCATAACGTACAATAGAGTTCGATATGTCCAATAATGCCTCTACATAAGATAAGATAGGGCCTAGACATATTCTAGGCTCACCCTCAAGTCATAAAGTAAAGGAACGTAAAGTAAAGACAAGGTAGATGAAAGTGGATATTGCCAATGGGGTATATGGCTCACCACAAGTATTAACTTAAAGAAATCTCATTTAGTCATCCAACGGGAGATGAAAGTCACCTTCGGTCCCTACATGGTTAGAGCATATAGATAAAGAGTATGGGTTAGCACATAATAATGTACTAAGTATGCGGGCATGCAATGCATATGAACATGATCCTACAAACAAGTTAGATGACAAGGGAACATATATAGAAGGAGAATATAGGAAAGGATAGTATATCAATATGCCATGAAATCCATGATGCATGAAATGCCATAATGCTTATAGTATAGGGAATGCGACCATAACCGACATCCAAACTCATGTGAGCTACAACATGAACTTGTCCGATGAGACCTCCCATCGGATGACAGAAGATTACTTTCCAAAAGTAACCTACACCATACCTTATGACCCGGTCATTTCGGTGTGATGGTCATCTTCCTTATGACCCGGTTATTTCGAAAGGATTTTCATAGCATATCATATCATAGCATACCTTATGGGACCACCCCTTTCGGTTGCATAACCTATGTTGGCACATAGTTGAGAGAAAGGAGTGGGACCCTTGGGGATAGCCCACTTACTACTCCAATTCCACTCAGTACTAAGTCATCATCCCACAAGAATACGTATACATATACATGCCTTTAAAATGGAATGGAAACACTTGATATCATACCATGCATAATTAGGCTTAAAGTCCAAATCACTTGCTTCATATCCATGCATACGTGACTAAAAAGTCAAAACATTTCATAATCATACTTCATTGGGCTAAAAAGCCAAATATGCTTTCATGTCAAACTTCATGCATAGGAGTAGCTCCATACTTGTCAAATCATATTGGTGTAAACACCCATAGTTGCTCAAAGAGCCATATCATAGACATTATGTAATCACATTCTTGTCATAACCCATACTTGTTCAAAATCATAGTCATAAACATATTTGGGACTTAGCCTACATCATATCCTTCTTGAAATCCATGTTCATGCATGCAAATGTCATGATTGATGATGAGAAAATCATGGATAACTAGAATTCATAATTTAATTCCACCTTAAGAAGAATCCATAAGAAATTCAAGGTTCAATCAATAATTAAATCTCAATTTAGCACTATCCATGCAAGGATTAAAGAGTAAGGGGACATGCATACTTGTACCTTTCTTAAATCAAAGGAATTCATCAATTAACGGTTTGATTCATCTTGAAATCATTAAATAAGAATAACCCACACTTCAATTTCACTAAATCATTCTTAACTTAAAAGACCCATTTCAAGAAAAATCATAATTTATCAAAATTTGAGAAAAGGATTTTGGGTCTTCATGGTTGAAAGAGAAACCATGAATCAAACCCACATACCTTGAATTTAACAAGAAGATTGAAAAGATTCTGATGAAGACTTGATTTTTCCCCAATTTCAAGCTTGTTCTCCAATGGAAGATGAGAGAAAATTGAGAGAATTTGGGAGAAGAATTGAGAGCTTTAATGAATTAGGATTCAATTTAGGGGTTTTAGGAGAGTTTAGAAAGGCTAAAACAATCATAGGAATAATTAAAATTACCATTTAACCATTAATAAAATGGAGGAGATAACTAGAACAGTCGCTGACGAAAGCACCCACATGGTCCGTGTAGTGGCTCATAGACCGTGAACCCTACGTGTGGCTTAACTTGGTTCATGCCTTGTATTGAAATCATGGAGGACTTTCTGGATCACTTCACGATAGGACTCACAGTCTGTGAAGCTGCACACGGACTACTCCACGGAGGCCCCTCACGGATCGTGAGGCATCACACGGACAGTGAAGTGGTCAGTGGAGCTTCATTTAGTCCGGGGCCTTGGTCCAATGCACCTGGAACTCACTGGATTAGTCCACGGAGGCCCCTCACAGGCTGTGAGCCTCCATAAGGCTCGTGGCTCCTCCCGTAAGGCAGTGCCTTACTTCCAAAATAGTTTCCCTTTTGTTTTCCAGAACACTTCCGTGCACGGCCAGTCTGACTGTAATGGTCACAACTTCTACATGAAAACTTTGAACCGAGTAAAACCACTTCCGTTGTGAAGATAACTCAAAGAGATTTGATTTGATATGTCGTGGCCTACACAGTTTATCTCGTACCAAGAGATATGGACACCCCAAGTCAGTCCTTCCCCACAGCTCCATACAAAACTCCACCACACGATTTCCTTTGAATACGGCCACTTAAATAGAATCCATGATCATCACTAATCAACCATAACAAGTTCAAAATGGACCTTGACCCACTAATACAAAGTTCAAAAATTTTTGGATCGTTACATCATCTCCCCTTTAGGAACATTCGTCCTCGAATGAGCTAGACCACGACTTAAGGAAATCAATCAAGCAAGAAACATTTCATCACAACTTATAAGGGATCATGCATCATTTTCAAAGACATTTAAAACTCTTGTCAAAACATCATTTGAATCATTTTTGTGCTCATGTATGCATGCAATGTCATGAAACTCAAGAATTTAAAAATTAGGACCATTAGAAAAGATAAAACCTAGTACCTTAGGCTTGAGTAGATTGGAAAAGATAGGGGTATCGCTCCATCATGTCCAACTCTGCCTCCCATGTAGCACTCTCCACGTGTTGGTTCCTCCAAAGCACCTTAATCGAAGCCACCTCCAAGTTGTGAAGCCGTTTTACTTGCCTATCCATAATTTTGATCAGTACCTCTTCATAGGTCATATTATCCTCAATCGTCACACACTCCAAAGGTGTAATGGTCGTAGGATCACCAACTAATTTCCTCAACATCGAAACATGGAACACCGGATGAATAGAGCTCATCTCCAGAGGAAAATCCAACCTATAAGTCACCTTGACAATTTGTTCAACCACCTAATATGGCCTGACGTACCGAGGGCTCAACTTGCCCTTTTTGCCAAAATGCATGACTCGTTTTATAGGAGATACCTTCACATAAACCTAATCACCTACACGGAATTCGAGATCCCTCTTTCTAATATCTGAATAGGATGTTTAGCAACTTTGAGCTACCCTCAATCTCTCCCTAATCAACCTCACTTTTTCTATAGCCTCAACCACCAAGTCCGGGCCTAACAATGTTGCCTCACCTATCTCAAACCAACCCATCGGGGGTCTACACCTTCTACCATATAAAGCCTCAAATGGGGCCATACCAATGCTAGCATGGAAACTATTATTATAGGCAATCTCAATAAGCGGTAGATGATCATCCCAATTTCCTTTGAACTCCAACACACAAGCCTTTAACATGTCCTCCAAGGTTTGAATTGTCCTATCAGCTTGTCCATCGGTTTGGGGATGGAAGGTGGTGCTCAATTTGATCTTAGTACCAAGTCCCTTTTGAAACGACCTCCAAAAATGAGAAGTGAATTGAGTACCATGATCTGATATAATTGGCATTGGTATACCATGCAACCTGACCAACTCCCGAATATACATCTTAGCATACTCTTCGGCACTATAAGTAGTCTTGAACGGTAAGAAATGAGCCAACTTAGTCATCCGATCAATAACAACCCATATCGAGTCGTATTGTTTACGAGTACGAAGCAACCCAACTATGAAGTCCATATTCACATCCTCCCACTTCCAAGTAGGAATCTAAATATCTTGAGCTAGGCCACCGGGCCTTTGGTGTTCCACCTTCACCTGTTGACAATTCAGACATTCCGACACGAATTTTTCTCTGTCTTTCTTCATGCCATGCCACCAATATAGCTCCCTCAAATCTCGATGCATCTTAGAAGATCCCAGATGAATAGAATATTGGGAATTATGAGCTTCACTCATGATAGTCTCCTTTAGGCCGTCAACATCTGAAATACACAATCGATTTTGGTATCGTAGCACACTATCTCCCCCTTGGGAGAAAACCTCAATCTTCCCTTTGGCAATTAATTTCTTTAACTCCACCAAGGAAGGATCTAAGTCTTGCTTTGCCTTAACATCAATCACCACCGAAGACTCGGATCTGCCTTGAACAAAAAAACTACCATTTTCTGAGTTGGCCAAGCTAACACCCAATCTAGACAACCGGTGCACATCCCTCACCATCTCCTTCTTCCTCTCATCCACATGAGACACACTTTCCATAGATAGCCTACTAAGGGCATCTTCCACAACATTCGCCTTGCCAGGATGGTAAAGAACACTCATGTCATAATCTTTGAGAAGTTCCAACTATCTCTTTTGCCTCAGGTTAAGATCCCTTTGGGTGAACACATATTGCAAACTCCTGTGATCGATGAAAACATCCACGTGAACCCCATATAGATAATGTCTCCAAATCTTTAAGGAAACATCACCGCTACCAATTCAAGATCATGGGTCGGATAATTCTGCTCGTGCACCTTCAATTGCCGAGACGCATAAGCTATTACTTTACCATATTGCATAAGCACACAACCCAACCTAATTCGCGAAGCATCACAATACACCATAAGACCATCTAATCCATTGGTCAAGGTCAAAATAGGAGCCGATGTGAGTCGATCCTTCATGGTCTGGAAGCGCTTCTCACACTCACTCGACCACACAAACTTAGCCTTCTTCTCAATTAATTTGGTCAATGGGGACGCAATGAAGAAAATCCTTCAACAAACCTCCGATAATAACCGGTCAATCCAAGGAAACTTCGAATATCCAAAGGAGTCAACGGTCTAGGCCAATCTTTCACCGCTGCGGTTTTCTTAGGATCAACCTTAATGTCGTCACCAGACACCATATGACCAAGAAATATAACTTCCCCCAACAAAAATTCACACTTACTAAACTTGGTAAATAATTGTTTCTCCCTCAAAGTTTGAAGCACCAACCTCAAGTGACCCGTATGCTCTCGCTCACTCTGGGAGTAAATTAGGATGTCATCGATGAAGACTACCACAAATATGTCAAGGAACGGTTTGAACACCCAATTCATGAGATCTATAAACATCGCCAGAGCATTGGTCAAACCAAACGACATTACCACAAACTCAAAGTGCCCATAACGAGTCCAAAAAGCCATCTTTGGGATATCACATTCCCTTACCTTCAACTGATAGTAGCCTGATCGAAGATCTATCTTAGAGAAATGAGTAGCTCCTTGAAGTTGATCAAACAAATCATCAATTCTGGGCAACGGGTACCTATTCTTAATGGTCACCTTATTTAATTGTCGATAATCAATACATATTCGGAGAGAACCATCCTTCTTCCTCATAAAAAACACGGGAGCACCCCAAAATGAAATACTCGGTCTGATATACCCTCCTCCAACAAGTCCTTTAACTGATCCTTCAACTCTTTTAACTTAGCTAGAGCCATATGATAATGAGGAATGGAAATAGGTTGAGTATCCGGAAGGAGGTCTATGACAAAATCCACTTCTCTATCAGGGGGAATATCGGGTAAGTCCTCGGGAAACTCATTAACCACTGGGACCGATTCTAGGGTAGGTGACTCACCCTCTACATCTCTAACCTGCACAATATGGTAGATACACCCCTTACAAATCATTCTCCAGGCTTTGAGGTAAGAAATAAACTGAACCCTAACCACGGAATCGCTACCCTTCCATTCCAGCATAGGTTCATTAGGAACTTAAAATTTGACTAGTCTAGTTCTACAATCAACCAAGGCATATGATACATGCAACCAATCTATCCCAAGAATAATATCAAAGTCATACATCTCAAGTTCTACAAGATCACCGGGGAAGACCTTATGCAATACAAAGACAGGATAACCCCGATACACTTTTCGGGTAACAATAGACTCACCCATGGGAGTATATACATAATAAGGTTCCCTTAGGGTTTTAGGGCTCAAGCCAAATTTAACAGCCAACAGAGGAGTCACAAAAGATAAATTTGCACCCGGATCAAGTAAAGCATAAGCATCAAAATCAAAGATTCTTAACATACCAGTCACGACGTCTAGAGCTTCCTCCACCTCCTATCGGGCATGAAAAGCATAGAACCTATTATTCCTGGGAGCACTAACAATTTGAGCCTTCGGCTGCCCTTGACCACCGGGGGCTTCTTGATCTTTCTTTGCACCCCTTAGACAGTTAGAAATCTTATGGTCTAAACCCCCGCACCCAAAGCAAGCATCCGAAGCTCTCCTATAATCACCCATATGGTTCTTCCCACACTAGTCACAACGGGGAATTTATGGACCACCCCCAACTTGTAACTTAGGAGGAGGAACCCTTGGATTAGCAAACCTCACATTTGAACCTTGGCCTTGTTGGAATCGATCAAATCCATCACCACCCTTAGAGTTGGAGAACCCACAATCATATCGGGCTCTCTTAGAGTCGTTCACCCTTCTCTCCTTCAGCTTCTCACCCTCAATCTGTTCAGCATAGGTCATGAGCCAAGAAATATCCAACTACCTAATGAAAATAGCGGTATGACATTCTTTCACTACCAAGTCAGAAACACCCAAAATGAACTTGTGCATTCTTGCACGGGGATCAACTAGTAGCATAAAAGCATACCTTAAAAGCTTAGTGAATTTGAAGGAATAGTCCCTCACTGTCATGTTACCTTGTCAAAGATTAATGAACTCAGTCATCTTAGCTTTCTAAAGTTCAAGGGGGAAGAATCCGTCCAGGAAGGCCATCTTGAACTCCTCTCAACCAACCTTGACATCTATCGTTCTTTCCACCAACCACTGATTATACCACACTTGAGCCATATCTTTCAACTGATACGCAGCCAACTCGGCTTTTTCCTCAGAACTGACACCCATAATAGCCAACACCTTCGCGAGCTCATCAATAAACTCCTGGGCATCCTCATTACCCTTTGAACCAAAGAACTCCGGAGGATTCATCCGGGTGAAGTCCCTCACCTTAGAAGCTAGAATACCACCATTCATGAGATTAGTTGGTCGGGATTGATTAGCCACCACTTGGGCCAACATAGATACCACGTTCAGAAAATTCAGCGTGGGTTACTTGTTCCTCCACAGGTTCATGAGGGGCTTGTTCTTCATTGACCGAAACCTATCTGGGGAGGAGAGCTCTTCTGGGACGCATCTTCTGAAAGAGCAACAAGAATACCAATATTAAGGGAGTCTCATAAACAGTACACAGAATGACGTAAGGGGACAATGAACTGAGAAAATTCCTAAAACGTCATCATAGCCTCTCGTTCATAGATATGGCACGCATCACACCCATGAACAAGACTCTAATTAATGCAATATGTTGGACTCTAAGGTTCATTTACAAACCTAGGGATCTGATATCATCTTTGTCACGACCCGAGAATGGGGCCTAGATGTGACATGGCGAAGGAGAACCCGAAAGTCCTCGATCAAGCCATCATAGCATCATCACACACATCATCTATTCGGAAGCGTGTATAATAAATAATTAGTACGTAAGTCTAGAGGATTCCAAGGCTTTGGAATCAAGCTATGGGGATGTTGCCAGGAATGGGGTAAGCATGAATGACGTATCACATTGCAACTACGTTCTAAGGGGAGGGTAAGTATGACTCAAGCTATGGGGACAAGCAGGGTTAAGGACTTTCCACATAAGTACATTCCCAATCCAAATGTATCATAATAGCATAAACGAAAATGAAAGCACAACATAAGATACCATCACTTAACATGGATAGCCATATCATTACAAGTAACACATAGCATAACATACAATAGAGTTCGATATGTCCAACAATGCCTCTACATAAGATAAGACGGGGCCTCGATATATTCCGGGCTCACCATAAAGTAAAGAAACGTAAAGTAAAGACAAGATAGATGAAAGTGGGTATTTCCCTTGGGGTATAGGTCTCACCACAAGTATTAATTTCAAGAAATATCATTTAGTAGTAGCCATCATGTTAGATCCTTGACCCTGTTGGAAGCGGCCAAATCCACCACCCTTGACCTTTGAGAATCCACCATCCAGTTGGGCCCTCTTAGCTTCATGCACCCTTTCTTCTTTAGGGCCATCAGATTTCAGCGGACTCATATGAGCGACGTCCCTCACCCTCGAGGCTCGAGTACCAAAGTTTTCCAGATTCACCGGAAGGACCAGAGGAGCTCTCCTTGGAAGAATTTTCTGAAATAGCGACATTCGTACCAAGGTTTAGAAGGAGTCATTGCAAGGTACCATGGCACGACATAAGGAAGAAGTGAAATAAGATAATTCCTAGAATGTCGTCATAGCCTCTCACTCATAGGTATGGTGTACAACACACCCATGAATAAGACTCTACTTGACGCGGCATGTTGGACTTCTAGGATCATTTACAAACCTAGGGCTCTGATACCATTTTGTCATGATCCGAAAAGGGGGCCTAGATGTGACATGGTGAAAGAGGACCCAAAGACCCTCGATCAAGCTATCATAGCATCATTACACACATCATCGGTTCGAAAGCACGGAAGCTAATCACATAGCACATAAGTTCTAAGGACTTGGGAACTAGGGACTCAAACTATGGGGATAATTACGGGAACGGAGTAAGCATGCTTGCATGTAACACATAGCATTAATCTATAAGGGCAAGGGAGAAAATAGGATTTCCACTATGGGGCACCCGGGGTTATGGGACTTTCCACATAAGCACATAGTCG
>JBCEWC010010966.1:0-17140 GCA_038996855.1 Solanum aculeatissimum
AAAATAATTTATCAAAAATATGAAAATTTATGATCAAATATCAACTAAAATTATGATATAAAAAAAATTATTATAAAATTTATCACATGTTTGATTATAAATTTTGAGAGAAATATTTGATCTTTTTAAAAAAAAAATTAAATTATATCATAAATTTTAAAAATAATGAAAATTGGTTGAGAAGGGCATTTTAGACCCTAAATAGGCCCAAAAGGTGGATGAAGGGCATTTTTATATCATTTATAATACTTCGAGGGCATTTTAGACCCTAAAGGTGGATGAGAAGGGCATTTTAAGCCCAAAAGGTGGATGAAGAGCATTTTTGTACCATTTCTAATACTTCGAGGACATTTTAGGCCCTTTTCCGGAATAAAATTAGAAATTAATTTATTTTGAGAGTAATTGTTATCATGTTTGGTTGAAATAAAATCTCAGAATAACTTATTTCAAAACTAGTTATCTCGAATACTATTTTTTTTATCACATTGAAGATAAATAACCATCCTAATATAATTAATCTTGAAATAACTTCTACTCAATTAAACTAGCCCATACAGTTAACTTTGACCTCAAATGGAGAATCTTAGTAGCTCAGTTGGTTGACTACATGAACTTCCACTTTGTTGGTGAGGGCTTGATTCCCACGTTGTAATCCCCTTACCCTATCCCCAATTATTTTTTTTTTTTTTAAAAAGACCTCAAATGCACATCTAAATGAATGACATATGAGATATTAACTCCTGCTATCTTTTTTATTTTTTTCACTACACTGTTGTTTTGATATTTATTATAGGCCCAAAAATGGAATTTTAGCATACCGTAAGAGTAAATTTGAAGTTGAAGCTCATAATTTCCCCAGCTTTGTTGCTGCTCTTGTTGAATTTTCTTTGCAGTAGTCTCCACAGCAGAGCAGCAACTATCTATTTTGATGAATTTTAATGTCACTATTTCTCCAATACTCTCCGGAATCTCCTTCAGTTGATACAAGCCTTGCAGTACTAGTTGCTCAAGCATGGGAAAATTATCAGGACCAGCAGCTTCCCACCTTTGCAGATCTGCATTTGCGATTTGTAGATATTTTAACTTTTGAAACACAACATCTTCATCTAGTTTCCAATCTGTTCCAGCAAATGCATAATTCCCTTGGAGCTCCTCAAGATTGGGTAAATTAGCCAGCAAATTCATTACTTCCCATGGCATAGAAACATATGATAATTTCAGTCGCTTGAGATTAGGAGAGAAAATCATGCGGTCAATGGTCTTTGATGCTATTAGCATGTGTAGTGTTTCCAGCTCCTCTAGAAGATTGAGAGAATCAAGAAGATCAGGCCGGTTTGAATAATAAAAAATCTTTAGCTTTTTTAGATGGGGAGTTCTTCTTATGATTTCCACAATAAAAGGAGAGTCATAGAGAGAAAGTGTTTGCAAGTTATAGAGAACACAGTTATTTTCTGCCTCAAGAGGATTAGACAAATATAGTGGCCACTTAATATCCACATGTCTTATTTCTGACATTCTCCAGATATCTAATGGATGATTCAACTTTCTGTCTTCACGACTTCTAAGAATTATGGTCTGTAGATTTCTCAATTTGGCTAGTGAAAGAGCTCCCTTAATTCTTGCAGCAACATATCTCAAATGTACAAGCTGAGGTATTACACTAGAGAAATCACACCGGATTGATAATACGTCCAACACCTTTAGCAACTTCAACTGTGAAACAATGGAGAAAATCCCTTCTGAAGAATTGATATAAATAGATTGCATTGAAATAAAGGTGCGGGTTATACCACTGCTATGCCTTGTACGCCAAACTTGCTTCTGTTGAAGATCAGTCAGAAGGATCACTCGCCGTTGATCATAAATGGCTTCGGGGACATTCCCATTCATGAAATGCACAACATTTTCAGTACGAGCTTCTCTTAGGCAGAGTTGGCGAAGAAGATCGTGAATTTTGAAAGTTTTCATCCTTCCATTAGCTCTTTGTTTATCAACCAAAATTAGACTTCTATCAAGTAACTCTTGTAGATACTCCTCTGCCACCAATTCTAACCTTTTATTGCTTCCTGCCTTTATAAATTGCTCAGCAATCCATAGCCCAATCAACTTCGAAACATTAATCTCCCTGTCTTCTGGAAAACCTCCGGCATAGAGAAAACAAGCCCTCAAATATTGGGGCAAGTAACTATAGCTCAAAGAAAGAATGGATTGGCACCGTTCGGATACAGTACCAAAGAATGAGTTCAGATTTTCCTCAACATTCATCCAAATATCATGTGTTGGGTCCATGTTTCCAAGAAGTCCAGCAACGACAACAATCGAGAGAGGTAATCCTTGACATTGTTTTACTATATGCTTCCCAGTTTCTTCTAGGTTAGGAGGACAGGGATCTTTTTTGAATAATTTTCCAGTAAATAGATTCCAACTATCATCAAGACTTAGAAAGGACTTACAATGAGGCGGAAAACCAGGATAACTAACATAATCAGCAACATACTTGAGCCGAGTGGTTAATAGAATTCGGCTTTTGTTGTCATCATTTGGGAATATTCTTTGCATTTGGTCCCAAGCCTCAGTACTCCAAATATCATCTATGACAATTAGAAATCTCCTACCCTTGAGACTTCTATACACAGTCTCCATTAGTTGATCATCACTCACTTCTAGCTTGCTTCCGGTAATTGAAGAGACAACTTCAAGAAGCATCTGTCTCTCATTGTATTCTTCGGAGATGGTGACCCATGCATGTTTATCAAATCGAGAACGAATATATGAATCATCATAAACTTTTCTGGCAAGAGTTGTTTTACCTATACCGCCCATACCAAAAATTGATATGACGGTCAACTCGTCTGTTTGGGCAGTGAGGCCATCAAGTATGGTGTTGAAGTCATCCTCCATTCCAACAATAGTATTTTCCTCAATAGTAATTTTGTCTGGTGAGGGAGTTGTTGCTAATTCTGTAGATCTGCTTCCATGTTTGTTAAACTCGATCTGCATCACCTCTTTCCTGAGAGAATGAACATCTTCTTCCACTTTTAGCAATTCTTCCTCAAAGTATTTACAAGCCCTTTCTCTATTCTCTGCGTAATCTACTAGCATGACGTTTCTTAGACTTGAATCAACTTTATCTTCTGCTTTGTATACTACATCTCTGATCCTCTTTTCTATAACCTTGAAATTGGAACTCGATAAATTAGTTAATATTAAAAAGAATAGATAGCATGTGTATGTAAGATTAAGATAATTACATACCTTAAGAGTTTCAATATCCTTTGTTGTATCCTCAAGGAAAAGTTGCAGATCAGACAGATTTTGATGGAGAGATTGAACATGTTGTTGTACACAGCTTGGACAAACCAAAGATTGATTGGATTTCAAGAGTTGTTCCAATGTATACAAAAGTGAAGAAAGAGCAGCATAAGCCATTTCTCTTTGTTTGCAGATTTAGTCTCTTTGCTTTGTTGTTAGGCCAAGAGGTTTTGTCCAAATGGTTCACTCTTTCTAAATGGGAGACAAAGAGTACCTAGTTTTATCATTTGTTTAATTAAAAAAGATGACAGATGAGAACACAATCCAATACACTTAATTAATAGTACTATACAGATGAGATGCACATGTACAGCTCAATGGGGATATTTCTTTATAATTGTGAGACAAGGCCAAGAGGGTTTGTTCACAAATGCATCCAGCTGCACTTTTCAATTAAAAGGATTAAGAGTAGAATATGAATCTCTCATTTAGTTCCAACACCCTAATACACACCATTTAAAATGGTAATTAATCTAAATTTTGAAAAGTTTATGGGTGTGTTTGGTTTTTTCATATTTGGTTGGTTTAAATGTTTTGAAAAATATTTTGAGATAGGTATAAAAAACACACCTAAACTATCCCCGTTTTTTTAGTTTCATACCTAAACTATTGAGAGTGTAAGTTTCATACCTAAACCATCACTTATTAGTTTGATAAACACACCTCAGTGGTATGTGTAATACACTCTCTTTTATTGATAAAAATCTTGCCACATGGATAAAATATTTCATATTGACAAAAATTAAATAAACTATTAATATTAGTTAAAAGTTAAAGATTAAAATATAAATATTCTTCCAAAAAAATATTATTTTTTAAAATAATTTTTTTTTAAATAAAATTTAAAATATTTTTCTTACCTACTCCACTGCCCACCCACCTCCACCCCCTGCGTACCCCACCACCCCGAACAATCCCTACCCTTTTATTTTCTGAATCTCATTTATAAAATAATTTTAAAAAGTTCAAATTGCAGCCCCTACTCCACTCCTACCTTTTATCGGATCCGCATCTAACTCTTCGCTCCTAATTTATTTTTATCTTTTTTTTATTTTTTTTATAGATATGTACATATATTTTTAGAAAAATATTTTTTTCTACTTGTGTATCAAATATAACAAAAATAAAAAAATATTTTAAAAAGATCTTGCGAAAAATATAAAAAAAAAATTTTAAAATGAGAAAAAAATAAAAGCAGAGGATTAGGTGGGTAGCGTAGAATTATTTTTTTCTAAAAAAAAATTAAAATAATATCTAAATTATTATTTTAAAGGGGTAGGGGGCGAGGAGGAGGAAGGGAGATGAAGTAAGAATTTTTTTTTAAAAAAAGTTATAAAAGAGAGAGTGTAGCACATACACCATGGTGAGAGTAGAATAAAATAAAGGTGTGTTTCTCAAACTAATAAGTGATAGTTTAGGTATGAAACTCACGCTCTCAATAGTTTAGGTATGAAACACAAAAAAAAGGATAATTCAGGTGTGTTTTTGACACTTATCTCAAATATTTTTCAAATCAATTCATTGTTTTCAAATTTAAGGAAAATGACTTCCTTCCAAAAACTAAAGAAAAACATTTTCCAAAACTCTCCTCCATTCTAAAATTATTAATTTTTTACCCTATCCCTACCTCCTCACCCCACCCACCCCTCCAAAAGACTTTAAAAATTATTTTTTAAATAATTAAATTATTTGGAAATTAGGACTGGAGTCAGGTGTAGTCGAAAATCGGGGTCGAGTCTAAATTTGAAAGTTGAATCTTGTGTCAGAAGTTGAGTTGGGTCTCGCACTAGGTGTCAGGGTCAGATCCTAAATCGAAATTGTTTTTCATATTAGAAACTATTTTTCTAAAAAATATTTTCTACTCTCTAGCCAAAAAATAAAAGATAATTTTTAAAAAAAAAATTTTTATTCACTAACCAAATAATAAAAAATATTTTTTACTCACCAATCAAAAATAAAAAAATAAGTTAGAAACCAAATTATTTTCTTAGAAAACATTTTCCTCCGTACCAAATACACCCTATGTAGAAAATATATGATAATTAGCAATGAAGCACAATTCCTCTTGCTACAGTATTTCTCCCTAATTAAGTGACGAACCAATCCAATGAAATACCAGTTGCATGATTACCATTTTGTGATGAATGGTTTTGCAAAATTAGAAATCTTTTTTTGTTAAAAATAATAGCACAAATGAATTATTTTTGTAACGATAATGACATAGATAAGTTCAATTTTTATCTTATGGCACAGATGAACCTTTTCTACTAATTGGACGTAGGAATGTCAAAAGAATATGAAAAAATCAACCGAACTAAACCACACCGAATCGATTTTTATCATTTTTTAAAATAAAATCATGAACTTTAATTTAAGTCTATAACCATCCCGAACAGTTGGGATGATCTTTTTTAGTTTATAAAAAACAAAAAAAATTCAAACCGAATAACTTTACATGTATGCAAATATATTTTATATATTAGCATGGTAAATTTAATATATAAATATATTTTATAAAAATTTTCAAATATAAATTTAACCTAAGTCCTAGGCTTTTAGTACTTGGACGATTTCTGATCTTTGTCCTTTAATTAGCCTTTTGATTAAATAAGTTTCAAATTAAAAGATACTGCATCAAACAATATGATAACATTGATTTTCTTAAACAACTCAAAAAGTTGATCTCTAAATGATAACATTGATTCATCGTTATTATAATTGTTGTCTCCTCCTCGAATCTATTTCTCAAGTTCAATTGGATCCAACTCTGCAAGTTTTTCAAACCTACGAAGCTTGTACAAAAATTGTTATGCTCATTTTAACAATTTAACACAAGCAACATAAATTATCATTTTCAAGAAAAAATTCAATTGCAACTATAAATAATTTTTTTTAATATAATAAGAATCTGGATTACTCAAAGTTTGAACTGAGATTTGATTATTATTGGAAGTATCACCAGCAGCAACTTGAAGTATTCTTCTCTCTCTTCATCCTTCATTTCTTCTACACAATTCCCAAAATTAATTCGAGAAACACACCACAAAATTAATAGCCAAACAAACAAACAAAAATAGACGTTTTCTTTAAACATGAGAAAACTGGGAGTGAGAAAATTAAGTGTTTTTTTCCCCCTTAAAAAGGCATAATAAATAAACAAGCTCTTTTGGTAATGGCAATAAGAAATAATTAATGTCGAAAATAATTTTAGAATAAGCTTATGTCATGTTTGATTAGGATAAAATTAGAAATTAATTTATTTTGAGATTAATTATTTTCATGTTTGGTTAAAATGAAATCATACAATAACGTTCCAAAATTAGTTATCTCGAAATTGTAATACTATTTTTATATCACATTTAAAATAATTAATCATCCTACAATAACTAATCTCGAAATAACTTATACCTAATTAAACCAGCCCATACAATCAACTTTGACCTCAAGGCTCAAATGCACATCTAAATATCTTTTAATTTGTCATTATTGTACTCCATTTAGTTCATATTAAATAAATTGTTTGGATATGGCAAACCTTTTTAAAAATAATACTTAAGAATATAAATTAAAAGCTATTTTTCATTATTATTTGAGTAAATATTTTAGTTGGTCACTCAACTTACAATTTTTTTCATAAAAAATCACTCAATTTTTTTTTTATTCTCAAAATCACTTAACTATGAATATTTTACTTAGAAAATCACTTAGCTATTGATATTTCACTTGGAAAGTCACTCAACCAATTTAAATGATTTTTTGCATTAAATTTTGTTGAAATACAATTTTTGTTTTAAACTTTTTTTTTCAAAAAATAATAAGATGCTCATTATAATTATTTTCTTAAATTTTATTGAAACACAATTTTTATTTGGAGCAAATTTTTTTTCAAAAAAATAATAAGATACTCATTTTGTTAAATTTTGTTGAAATATTATTTTTAATTAAACTATTTATTTAGAAGAAATAATAAAGTTGATTGTATTAAAGTATCAAAAGTTAAAATGATTTTGCAGGTAGTGTAACCGATGAAAACTCACAAGTTTTTGTTTAAGCCATACAGTTTAAATATTGAGTTTATTTGGTACAAGAAAAGTTATTTATGTGTGATTTCCGGTCCATAAAATTTATTGTGTGTTTTTAAGGAATTTAATCCTCTCACTGTATTCGAGGTTTGTAGATTACTTCCTACCAGGATAAAACAGATTGACAATTACAGAGTAGTGGTACCTCAAACTCAGTAATTTTCAGCGAACTCAAGAACCAGCAATGACTTCACACATACTCGAATTTTGTAAGAGAATATATGTAGAAGAAGAGAAAATTTTTGATGTCTGAAAACACAGAACGGATCTCCATTTATAGGGAGAATTGGGTGCGGATGTGCCTGTTCAGAACAAACTCATCTGTTCAGAATAGGCATGGTGTCTTTTGGGAACGAAGTGTCTGTTGTAAGAAACTTTAGGCGCGAAAATTAAAAAATTAGTTAAACTAACTAATTTTGCGCAGTAAATTAATTAATTAATAGTTTGTATATTAATAAATAATTCACAAACTAATTAATTAATGATTCACAAATATCAGAAAAAGGAAAATTGATTAACTAAATTTTATCCAAAAAATATAACAATCAAAAGCCGAAGCCGAGCGAGCGACGACGACGACAGCGCGAGGTGGTCCCCTTTACTTGACTCTTTAAGAGTTAGAGGAAGTGTTTCCTAATACAAGGACACCACTTTTTCTCTATTTTTTAGATGAGGAAAAAATGACTCTTTATTTCCCTTAAATAACTTTTCATCTCCCTGGTTCCCCCACATTTTTTTCCTTTTTCTTTCCATCTTCATTTCCCAATTTACACTTATTACTTAAAACCAACACTGTATACTACCTTTCTGATCCTCATTTCTATAACCTTGAAATTGGAACTCGATAAATTAGTTAATATTAAAGAGATGAGTAACATTGAGATAGTTATACTAGTGAATTACATACTATTAGTGTAATATACCACAAATACTAAATTACAGATGAACAATAAAATGATAAAATTGAATAAAAATTCATTCAGGTTAAGGCGCAGATATCTCGCTCTCTTTAAGGAGATTCAAGCCCACTGCGGCATAATCTACACCGATCCAACAGTACATCTCTTGACTTATTCCCTCCAGGATACAACAACCCAATAACGTTGTATGACTCAAACAACTCCGGATTAGTTGAAGATTTATTGTGTCTTTATATTTTAGGTTGTTATTATTCGTCTTATATTTTTATTTATTTATATATTGACACCATAGTCTAGCATTACCCATGAACTGAACGTGCCATTCCCCAGATAAATACAAGTGCAATAGCCATCCAATACTGAAACGCCACGGTCGACATACTCCACGTTAGCAATCAAGCACAATTTCTCTTTCAACAGTATCTCTCCATGCATCTCGTTTGAAATATTAAATGATCAACCACATTATGATAATTAAGTGATGAGCCAATCCAATGAAATGCTCCATGGACAAATGCCCAAGAGTCCATGCTAGATCAGTTGGATGATTGTCAATTTTTCTTCGGGAATTACTTTTTTTAACTTATGGCATAGATGAATCATTTCTAATAGTTGAATAGCATACTTGAGTCTTTTTCTCAAAAAAATCTTTGTCGAAAAAGCGGTTACCTTGCTTACGCCTTCTAGTAGAGTGAAAAAAAAAATTTCTTTCTCACACCATTGATAATAACAAAATACCAGACATTATAGAGATTAATCTTCTAAACATATCAATCAAATTTCTCTAGAGCATCAAGTGGAAAATTCTAATTGAACCTATCATAAGTATTAGCCATATCCAATTTAATGACAGTATTACCTCCAAAATAATTCTTTCAATGATTTAAAATATTTTATTATATGTTCAAAAGTTATATAAAAAGTACTATAAAATACAATAATTAATAATTTAATTCTTTTATTATCTAATAAGAGGCTATAAGTACACAACTCCTAAAAAGTACCTTACACATTTGAAAATTATATAAAAAGTACAATTATTAATAAATTAAAATATTTTTAAAATATACAAAAAAATTAATTATTCTATGAATTTGAACGGATAAAATAACATATATTATTTAAAAATTACATAAAAAGTACTATAAATCACAATAATTAACAGTTAAAAATATATTTTTCTTGTTTATTGTTATATATAACATATCAAATTATTTTTAGAATATTTTGACAAGACATTCTCGAATCAATTTGGGTTGCATATCAACCCAATTTTTAATGGGTTGCAATTGGTTAAGCTAATAAATAGGTAAATTATTAACCTGCCCAAACTTAAACAGATTGAACAAAATGGACAAATTGAGTTTGATTTTGTCACCCCTAATTTTTATTATAAATTAAATTATAGCTTCTCAGTGAAGAAGTTTTCAACATTCTACTGGCATATAAGTGTACTAAAAGATTTCTAGCAACATGAACCTAAAGTAAACATTCTAACATGACTAAAGATTAATCCCATCATCCATTGCAAGAAACTGAGGGGATTAAGTTTATTATTCTTCTTAACCTCAAGGATCCAAGTAATAATCACCAAGTAGACTGGCTTTACTTAGAAGGGGAGTTTGCAAACAATTGATAAAGTTATTGTCATGTGATCAAAAGATCACATGTTAATTAAACTGTGAAAATAGCATGTTATAGAAATGGTGCAAGATAAAATTGTGTACAATATATAAATCCTTATGATTCCAATATTTTTCTGATCATATACATAGTGAAAATTTTAGTGTCTCGAACTACCATTTTTAGGACAAGCATTTGCATATATCTAAAGCATAACTATGAGGATGGGTGTGGGGAATATATATCATCCTAAAAGCATTTATGAAAAATACTTTCCTCCACACCCTATATCCTTTCTCTCTCTTTTCTTAATTTATGAAAATTCTGAATCTGTCATATCACTGATTGTTACAATATATATACATGATAATAAATTTTACTAATTATTAAAAGTGGGAATACACTAACTTCAAAATTAATTACGATTTTACCCTTTAGTTTAAAAATAATTCCTTTTAACATTTTTTGTATTATTATAAATAATAAAGGTAAAATTAAATAAATTCATTTAAATTGAACATTTACTCTTAATTATTATAATATACCTAACATTTCTCATCCTATTTCATTATTTGTCCGCATTTGAAGTCATTGTCAGTTATGAAATCATAGTTAATAGTCAGTCTTTTTCCCTACCCAATATTATTTACTTGTCCTTTGAATTTCTATTGCTACAATAACATTTATGCATACCTTTTAGTTTGCAATTTATATAAGTAAGATACCAAAATGTCAAGTCATTTTAATTTTTTTTCTTGTTTCTCCACTACAATCTGCTTTTTTTGTTTATTGTAGTTTGCTCACTTATAGCAAAATGTCCAGGTAAATATATTTGTTTCAATTTACAAAAACTTATTTTTGTCAACTCTCAATTGCTATCATTTAAGTGCTTATATATCTATGGTCTAGCTTCAGATATTTTATTATACGTTATCTCATTGATTTATTATTATTTTTTTGTTAATCGATTATATTTTCAACATATTAATGGCCGAAAGAGATCTTCATATATTTGCAGTTTTAGTAAAATATTTTTTCCACGTTACTTATTTAAATATTCAAGAAACTATCTACTCTTTTTTATCTAAGTTTTCATTAAGAAACACTATCCACTTTATTGAACTTTAAGAAGTTGTTGCATTACTTTAATTTTTAATTATCTTTATTTTACAATGTTTGTATTCAATACTTGATAGATGTTAAATTTCAGATATAATTATCATGTTATTTATCATTTGTACAATATAAATTTTCATAATAGAGTATGTTGGATTTTATTTTCTTCTTTTTTTGTTATAAGATCATTAATTCTTTTTCTTACTATAATTATGATATTTTTCAAAAAAAAGTACTAATGTCTAATTTCATTATGCCGCAGTGGGCTTGAGCGAGATATTTGCACCTTAGCCTGAATGAATTTTTATTCAATTTTATCATTTTATTTTTCAACTGTAATTTATTGTATTTATGGAATAGTATACCAACAATAGGCTTATATCCTTCATGGTATGTACCACAAATGGGTTCATCAAAATCATGCTAGACATACATTCATATTTTATTCATTGTGGTTATATCTCTATAAATAGGTTTTATGCATATATAATTTTACTTTCAGTTACATTATTAGTAAGTATAGATCCTTCTGTTTGTTTCATTTGAAATGATAATTTTGTATTTTCTTATACGTGTACTATGAATATATGCTAGAAGAAGACATTTTAAGCAAATTCAATGAGGCGATTCCATATTTTACACTATTAAAGAAGAAAAGAGGCTTAAATTTTAGATAAAAGATAGCTAAAAATTATTTTACAATTTTGACTTCTCTTGGTTTGGATTGCCAGATAAAGAAAAAATCTGGGACAAGTGTAGATGATGGAGAAAAGTTAAAGATTTCAATGTCGAATTGATAATAAGTTTTTTTCACTTGCATCAATTATATTAACGTCTTCATTTTGTTGTTATCTTCTTTTATTCAATTTCTTGTATACTTGAGTCACTATGAGTTGTAAAGTTTTTTTTTGTTGGCGTTGGTTTCCATATTACTATTAGATTTAATAAATTAAGATTTTTAGTTTTTGTTGAAGTTAGTTATAACTTATAGATGGAAAGTATTTTAAAATTTGTACAAAATAAGTATAATTTTAGTAGATTTATAAAATAAAAATATGTATAACAAGGCATCGGGGGAAAGCAAAAATTACAATAAGTTATTTGAGTTTTTTCGGGGGAAAGAATATTTTTTCTTCATTTACTTAAATGAATAAAATCAACAATAATTATTTTTCTTGCTAAAACATAGGACTTGACAATATTCATATGATTATTTAAACTTATATGCTCAATGATATGGGATACACGCGCAAAGCGCGTGCCCAGAGACTAGTCAACAAAAGAGTCAAATATTTTTGAACTATTTGAAATAGAGCAAAAATACCTCTCAATTAGGTTTTGGTTCAAAAATATTCCTTCATTAAATTTTTGGCTAAAAAAATATTTCTTTCTCTAACCGAAATGAAAAAGGCCAAAAATATCCCCAAACTATCAGAAATAAAGCAAAAATATCTCTTGATTAGATTTTGATTCAAAAATACCCCTTCATCAAAAATTTGCAAAAAAAAAAAAAAAGGAACTCTTCTTTCTAACAGAAACGACACCATGCATGCATGCTATATGGACAAAAAAGGCCACATGATAAGTCCACGTGGAACTGCATTTTGGGACCAAGAGGTTTTCTCCTCGGATGTTTGGTCCGAGACAAACCTTTTTATGTCGAAAGGACTATCATCTCACATGTAAATGACTCAAAAAGTATATCTCTGAATAATAACATTGATTCATTCTTGCTATAATCATTGCCACCTCCTCGAATCAGTTTCTCAAGCTCAACAGGATCTAATTCTGCGAATTTTCCGAACCTATGAAGTTTGTATAAAATTTGTTGTGTTCATGTTAGCAATGTAACACAATCAACATAAGTTATCACTTTCAAGAGAAAATCCAATTATAGCTATAACTTTAAAAAAAACTATTTTTTAATATAATAAGAATCTGAACTACTCAAAATCTGATAAAAATTGATTTGAAGATGGGGTAGGGTTGAATTTTTAATGGAAGAGGGTATTTTAAATAATAAATTTAAAATTTTAACTGAGGGGTATTTTATAGTCGAAAAGTAATGAAAGGTATTTTTGTTGTCGTTCTAATAGTTAAAGCGTATTTTTTGTCCTTTTTCATTTTTATAAGAAAAAAGGTATTTTTGAGCCAAAAATTTAATGTCACGATATTTTTTTACCAAAACGTAAGAGAACTCTTTTTGCTCTATTTCAAATAGTGTAGAGATATTTTTGACTCTTTTCTCATAAATTAAAAGTCATTAATAGATGAAAATTAAAAGAAGAAAACAAAACATTCAATTGGGAGTATGACTCACAAATTGAGAAGATGGACCAGCAGCTTGCTTGATTCCTTCTACACAATTCTCAAAACAATTCCTTCTACATTAATTGAGAAACACAACACAAAATTAATAGCCAATTTCGAAATTAATTTTAGTAATAAATAAACAAGCTCTTTTGGTAATGGGAATAAGAAATAATTAATTTCAAAATTAATTTTAGGATAAGTTTATGTCATATTTGATTAAGATAATATTAGAAATTACTTTATTTTGAGATTAATTGTTATCATGATTGGTTGAAATAAAATTGTAGAATCATTTATTCCAAAATTAGTTCTCTTGAAATTGTAATACTGTTTTTTTAATCACATTTAAGATAATTAATCATCCTAAATTAACTAATCTCAAAGTAACTTATACCTGATTAAACTAGCCCATACAGTCAACTTTGACCTCAAATGCACATCTAAATATCTTTTAATTTGTCTTTATTGTACTCCATTTATTTGATATTAAACTAATTGCTTGGATATGACAAACCTTTTAAAAATAATACTTAAAGGCTATAAATTTAAAGCTAATTGAGTTAATATTTTAGATGTTCACTCAATTTATAGTTTTTTCAGAGAAAATCACTCAAATTTCTTTTATATTCTCAAAGTCACATGAATTTTTACCTTCAAAATCACTTGACTACTGATATTTCACGTAAAAAGCCACTCAACCAATTTAAATGATTGTTGAAATACAATTTTTGATTTAAATTGATTGGGTTAGTGAAATATGAATAGGTGGGAAAAATATGATGATTATTATAGGGCCAAAGATGGAATTTTAAGCATACCTTAGAGAGCAAATTTGAAGTTGAAAGTCATAATTTCCCAAGCTTTGTTGCTCTTGTTGAATTTTCGTTGCACTAGTCTCTACATCAGAGCAGCAATAGTATATTTTGATGAATTTTAATGTCACTATTTCTGCAATACTCTGGGGAATCTCCTTCAGTTCATACAACCCTTGCAGTAGTAATCCCTCAAGGATAGGAAAATCATCACAACCAGCTTCCCACCTTTGCAGATCTCCGTCTACAATTTGGAGATATTTTAATTTGCGAAACACAACATCTTCATCTAGTTTCCAATTTGTTCCATGGAATGCATGATACCCTTTGAGCACCTCAAGATTGGGTAAATTAGCCAGCAAATTCATAACTTCCCATGGTAATCTAGTATATGATAACTTGAGTTGCTTGAGATTAGGAGAGAAACTCGTGCAGTCAATGGTCGCTTCTGTTTGTATGTGTAGCGTCTCCAGCTCCTCTAGAAGATAGACAGAATCAAGAATATCAAATGATTTAGCATGCTTTGAATGATCTAAAATCATTAATTTTTTTAGATGGGGAGTTCTTCTTATGATTTCCGCAACAAAAGGAGAATAATCAAGACCAAGTGTGTGCAAGTTATTGAGAAACAAAGGATTTTCTGCCTCAAGAGGATTACACAAATATAGTGGCCACTGAATATTCACATGTCTTATTTCTGACATTCTCCAGATATCTAATGGCTGCTTCAACTCTCTCTTTTCAAGACTTCTAAGAATTATGGTCTGTACATTTCTCAATTTGGCTAGTGAAAGACCTTCCCCAACTCTTGCAGCAACATATCTCAAATGTACAAGCTGAGGTATTATGCTAGAGAAATCATAATGGACTGATAATACGTCCAACACCTTTAGCAACTTCAACTGTGAAACAATGGAACAAATCCTATCTGAAAAATCTTCTTGCATTGAAATAAAGGTGCGGGTTATACCACAGCTATGCCCTGTAGGATAAAGTTGCTTCTGTGGAAGACCAGACACAAGGATCACTCGCCGCTCATCATATATGGCTTCGGAAACATTATTTGTATTCGTGATATGCACCACATTTTCAGTATGAGCTTCACTCAGGCATAGTTGGCGAAGAAGGTCGTGGATTTTGAAAGTTTCCATCCTTCCATCAATCCTTTGTCTACATGTCAAAATCAGACTTCTATCAATTAACTCTTGTAGATACTCCTCTGCTACCACTTCTAACCTTTCATTGCTTCTTCCCCTTACGAATTGCTCGGCAATCCATAGCCTAATCAACTTGGTAACATCAATCTCCCTGTCTTCTGGAAAACCTCCAACATAGAGAAAGCAAGCCCTCAAATGTTGAGGCAAGTAATTGTAGCTCAAAGAAAGAATGGATTGGCACCGTTCGGATACTGAACCAAAGAATGAGTTCAGATTTTCCTCAACCTTCTTCCAATTATCATGTGTTGGGTTGATTTTTCCAACAAGTCCAGCAACGACAACAACAGAGAGAGGTAATCCTCGGCATTGTTGTACAATATGCTTCCCTGTTTCTTCTAGGTGAGGAGGACAGGGATCTTTCTTGAATACTTTTTCAGTGAAAAGATTCCAACTATCATCAAAAGTTAGAAAGGACTTACAATGAGGCGGAAAACCAGGACAGCTGACATGATCAGCAACATACTTGAGCCGAGTGGTTAATAGAATTCGGCTATTATTGTCGTCATCTGGAAATGTTCTTTGCATTTGGTCCCAAGCCTCAGTACTCCAAATATCATCTATGACAATTAGAAATCTTCTACCCTTGAGACCTCTATATGCAATCTCCATTAGTTTATCATTGCTCATTTCTTGATGGCTTCCAGTAATTGAAGAGACAAGTTCAAGAAGCATTTGTCTCTCATTGTATTCTTCGGAGATGGTGACCCATGCATGTTTATCAAATCGAGAACGAATATATAAATCATCATAAACTTTCTTGGCAAGAGTTGTCTTACCTATACCGCCCATTCCAAAAATTGGTATGACAGTTAACTCGTCTGTATGGGAAGTGAGGCCATTGAGTATGGTGTTGAAGTCATCCTCCATTCCAACAATTATATTACTTTCTGGTGAGGAGGGAATTGTTGTTAGCTCTGCAGATCTGCTTCCATGCTTGTTCAACTCGATCTGCATCACCTCTTTCCTGAGAGAATGAACATCTTCTTCCACTTTTACCAATTCTTCCTCGAAGAAGTTACAAGCCCCTTGTCTATTCTCTGTGCAATCTGCTAGAATGACGGTTCTTAGACTTGAATCAACTTTATCTTCTGCTTTGTATACTACATCTCTGATCCTCTTTTCTATAAACCTAAGAGTTTCAACATCTTTGGCTTCCTTTGTCGCATCGTCAAGGAAAACTTGCAGATCGGAAAGATTTTGATGGATAGATTGAACATGTCGTTGTGTACGGCTTCGACAAGCCAAAGATTGGTAAGGTTTGGAGATTTGTTCCAATGTATAGATAAGTGAAGAGAGAGCAGCATAAGCCATTTCTCTTTGTTTGCAGATTTAATGTCTAAGAGGTTTTGTCCAAATGGTTCACTCTTTCTAAATGGGAGACATGGAGTACCTAATTTAATCATTTGTTTAATTAATAGTAGTACAGATAGGAGATGCACAAGTACAGCTCACTTTTTTTGCAGACAGTTGCATTTTTTTAATAGAATAGGCTTAAGCCATTCACAACATCTAAACTTGTCTGTATTTTTCACTTAGATATCCCAATTAGGACTTATTCCTATTGAACACCTAAACTATTTAAACGTGTACCTACTAAGCACAAAATGCTGATTTGGCAAAAAGTGTGCTTGTCACTTCCTCTGAGCGCGTGAAAAATAGATAATAGTATTTTTTTTTTCTGAAAAAATTATTTTTTTCTTAATCCATTTACACTTTTTAATAAATTTTTAGTACAATAAGGAACA
>JBCEWC010010967.1:0-17140 GCA_038996855.1 Solanum aculeatissimum
AAACGTACTTGTGAGTAACGTAATATAAAACGTATTTCTGAAATACGTTTTAGTCTTAAAACGTTACTGTGAGTAACATTTCTGCATTAACACCGTCAGTTAAAATTTTAAAATAAAAAAAGCCTAAAACGTTATTGACAAATACGTTTATACTACTTTTGTAAAAATTTTAAAAAAACTTATTATTTTAGTAAATTAATTTAGATAATGGCTTAGTTTGGTCAAAACTTCCCCATTTCTTGATTGGTACATTATATTTCATGAATAAATCTTGAAATATAATACCTTTTGGGAACACACTCATGTGGAATAGTACTATTCTATTCAAATTTCAAATTTCAAATTTAAAATAAATAAGAAAGGGACCCTTCCTATCTAAGAACCATCCAAAAAAAAATTGCGGTATAGTAATAAATATTTTTTTTTTATTTAGAGATTTTAAATTTAAATTTTGAATATAAAATTAGTTATTTTTTCATAGAAAAAGTTTGACCCCTAAATATAATATTTTTCAATGAAAATTGAATTAAACGAGTTTAAAGTAGGTATCAAACATCAAATAAATGTTTTTTAAAACAAAATACCAAAGAATGAGAATTTACTTAGGACCCATTTGGCCATAAAAAGTAAGTAGGTCCTGGGGGGATTTTTGGCAAAAAGTGTTTGACCATACAATTTGTTACTTTTGACAAATATTTTCAGTAAAAAATTCAAATTCCCAAACATTAGAATATAATTTTTGGGCTAAATTCTATTTTTTGAGAACTTTTGAAAATCTAAAAGTTACCCCACTATTTATTAATCCCAACTTAACAAGTTTGAGAAATAGACGATGAAGGCATTCACTCAACTTATGTACTGTATTTCTGTTTATAATATGTTTGTTGCTATTTGACTCTCAAATACGTAATGATATTGTTCCGTAGAATTTGTTGAGAGTAATGTAAATATAAAAATTGAATAATCGTGAAAATTATGGCAAAACGAATGAAAAAAATTAATAAATACAAGCTTAGAATGGAGGGAGAAGACAAAAAAACATGCGTGTCTAGAAATAGGAAGGTATCTGTTTCTTTCGAGGACGAAACGCTAATTAATGATATTCAATTCAACACAAGGTCCTTAAAATAGTAGCCGTGAAAGCAGAGCAACAAAAATATTAGAGCCAATTAATTATATTTTTTATTTAGTTGAGTGATTTTATTATACATTTTGACTTTGCAAGGAGTGACTTTTTAAGATATTAACTCTATTTAAAATTATAATTTGCAATTTTTATGTGTAAATGTAGATGGTTTATTCAATTTTATTATTGTTTATGATTTTTTTTATTTTGAAAGGTAGATGTTTTATCTTTATTAAATTAAAAATTAATATTTTGTGAGTGATCAATTTATTAAGAAGACAATTATTTATCATTAAATAACTCAAGTGAGAAAGTAGCAAATATGGCAACAAAATTATTCTTCTCCAACCTAGTTAGAAGGCCAAAAAAATAAGATTCTCTGAATATTATTTACCTTGATTCAATTACATGAAATAGAAAATCTCATAATAATTTAATGGTATAATTAGAAAGAAATTTTTTGTAAAACTTTAAACCAACCACAAATTTAAGTGAGAAATAATGAATAAAAAACTTAATAAAAAATAATCTTTGCATTATTAGTCACTACATTATTAGTCTTGCATTATTATTTTTTGTGTTACTAATTCCTTCGTTATTTATTTTTTTACCCAACGACCCTAAGTGTTATTGTAATGTGGCAGAATTTCATTGGCTGTTAGGGAATACCCAGCTTGCATACTTCTCAACTTGCCCGACGACAATATTTCAGCAATGGTATGTGAATGTGTAATACTATCATTAATCCGGTGAAGTGGATGCGGATGTTCAACTGTAAATTAAAGGTATCGATTTTGAGTTTTGAATATAAAAAAGAAAAACTAACATAATTAGGCAAATATATGACATGTATTTATATAATACAAATATAGTTTGAAAAAATTACAATTTATAGCTATAGTTAGAATTTTCTTGCTATTCTCTCTTTCTCTCTCTCGCCTCTCTCTCTGCAATTTCTTGCTATGTATATCTACTGCATATATACAATTATTTTGATAGATACATAGTCAATTCGAGAGATATACATATGCAAGTCGCCTCTTTCCTCTCTCTCCCAATCTCGCTTGTCAGATATACATATGTATATTAGTTATACATATACAATTATTAGACAGATATACGCATACAATTTGATAAATATACATATACAATTTGCCTCTCTCCTCCCATCCAGGTCATATAACCGAGGTTATATTATGTAATTATGTAAAATATAGTTATTTGATCATATTACATTTCAAATCTAGGCTATTTATGAAAAATTTTCTA
This sequence comes from Solanum aculeatissimum, assembly GCA_038996855.1. Taxonomy (NCBI): domain Eukaryota; kingdom Viridiplantae; phylum Streptophyta; class Magnoliopsida; order Solanales; family Solanaceae; genus Solanum; species Solanum aculeatissimum. The sequence goes on from JBCEWC010010967.1 coordinate 2,396, forward strand.
TAAAATACTCTTTCTTAGATAGTATTTTTTTCTAAACAAACTCTATAGGATAGAAATTTGAATTGGTCGAAGTTCCATATGTAAATATCAAACACCATCTAAAAAATCTTATAAAAAAAAAATGTAAACACTACCAATTATGGAATAGGATAGAATAAGGGACCATTTAATAATTTCAAACCTCATGGATGGACCAATAAACAAAAAGTAAAACTCTGTCAAGATTAAACTCGACCAGCTGATGTTGACAAGGGGTACTCCAATTAATCCCACCAATAAAATAAAAATATTTTACTTTGTTGGAAAAAAAAAAACACCTTCTCCTATTTCTATCTCTATCTAAATCTAAATGTATCACTTACTTTGTCTTTTCAACAATACGAATAGGCAAAGGACAAAGGAAGAGCCTCCAAATTTAAATCTGTATGGTTATAAATTATAAAATTAAATAGGAAATGTTGAAAGAGACATTGAATTCCGTTGTATTAATACATTCTTCTTGCAATAAAAAGCCAAGTGACTGATAAGCTGATTTATATTAATATGGAAATTTAATTGAAGCAAAAACTTTCTATTTCCACTCGAAAATGACCCCATAATTGAATGAAAGAAAAAAAATTGCCATTCGAAATCATAATTCTGTCAGTAAATCTCTCCACAAATATTAATGCAAGGGAAAAATTGAAAACTGAGAAGAGACAGTTAAGTAAAAGCAAACTAATTGAGCAATAAGCTTAAGTATATTAAAATCTAATTGAAAAATAAACCTTCCATTTCAACTTAAACAAGTAAACAACAATCCCATAATCGAAAAAGTTACAGAAATACGACATCTTCTTCTTACCATTTCTTCATTCTGTACATCAGCAATGATTCTAATGTATGGGGCAGGTGAAATGGATAATTAATCTAATACAGTACTATTATGATTGAATAATAAAGATGAGATCAAACTGAATGTGTGAAGGATATGGTTCTCGATTTCTTCCTTTTAGAAACACAACATATTTCAGCCAAATACATAAATCCAAAAAAAGGGAGCTATATGTAAAAAGAAAGAAGAAAATTAAGATGAAGAGAAAAATCAACTTCAAATTTTATGAGATCTCACCGTTACCTCCACGAGCTATAGCTTCAGCGACGGAGGCTAATTTCTGAAGATTTAATTTCACAACTGTATCAGCAAAAAGACGAGTGTCTTCTTCACTATTCCCTTCAGGCACATCAACGACGTACGATTCCAAAACAACCGTCCAGATTCTCCCATCGCGTTCGAATCCATGTACACTAGTAACTGATCGGTAATTCCTCAATCTATGTTCACCCCCAATTATACTGAAACCGGTAACGTATTTTTCATCGTCCAATAAATCGAGCCTCTCAGTACTCGTATTCGCCGGTAAACCGGAGATGACGTTGACATCGCGCGTGGCGCCCACGACCATGGAGAAGTTTTCGCCGACGGAGCAGCTCTTGATGAAGTGCTTGTATATCTGAGGCTTTTCGAAACGGCGGACGATGGACCAGACAACGTGAGGCGGCGCGTGGATGCGTTGTGCGAGTAGGGAAGAGCATTGGGATGAGTTGACTCGGTAGGCGTGGAACTCGGTTACACTTGATTTGAGCTCATCGGATTCTTCAGGTGCCAAACCGGGTGGAAGTGTTAACTGATGGGTCGCGTTTGGTTCGTCTTCTGGTTCCTGATGAACGTGGGCCGTTGAGCTCTCGGATTGCTCCATTAGAGAAAGGTAAGGAAATGGAGAAAAACTAAAAAGTAAAGCGTATTTGCAGTCAAGTTTTATTCTTATTTAAGTAAGTGAATAATGGAAAAAAGATGCATGAAGAAAGTTGCAAGAGATATAATTATTGAGTTCTGTGACTAAAATATTTCTATATAATTTATTAAGAGAACACATAATTGTTTATTTAAGTACTTTGTATACCAATATACATTTATATGTGTCGATTATATTCTCTTCTTAATGAGAAAAATAATTCCAACTTCATTCTTCATAGTGAATCTCGATGTTGATTTTGATATCTTGGTTGAATTCAATGACAAATTCACCTAAAATTGACTTCATAATATTACGCACACTTCCTCTAATTTGCTATAAAGGCTAAATAAAAGCATCAAGTTATAACAAATTTCAAATATTAAATGAAAAGAAAGAAATAATACATTGAAGTCGTTTGGTTTGGAACAAGTATTTGAAATAAGTTTTATATATATATAAGAGAACTTATTTCATCTCTAAACAAAAATGATAAAATAAATAATTCAAAAATTACTTAATACTTCCAACCAAATATGAAATAAAATAATTTTATATTTTATTTTAAAATTATTAGATTTCATACCTCACGTCAAGCGATTCTTTAAAATAGTTGTAACACAACGATACAAATAAAATTAACAGTAAAAAAATAAAATTAAGATAGAAAAAAATGAAAAATTAGGAAGGGTAGGGAATGCAGGCCAAGTATGTGGGAAGACAGGACAGGTTGGGTGGCTGCCCCGCTAAGTGAGCGGTGATTGGCTGACAAGTCAAGACAATTTATTTCTGTATTTTTATTTGCTCAAGTCAATAGAGCTTTAATTATCTTTTTTTTTTCTTTTTTCACAATGATTTCACAACTAATACTGCAGCTAATAAATGTGACACACTTATTTTTTTTTAATTCATATAAAAAAAAAGTCATATTTCTGTATTTTAAAAAAAATTAATTTTAATTTTTTATACTAATATAATTATATAAATAATTAATATTTTTTTCATCATAAATATGAAAAGTTTTCTTTTAAAAAAAGTTGTATCATATCAAATAGTATGACATAATTTTTTTTTTGAACGTATTAAGTTATCAAGTTACCAGAATTGAGTTGTATTGATCAGGCTCAAACTTTGATCCAATCAAATCAAGCTTCATCAAAAATCGAGTGAAATCAATTCTCCTATAATAAGTTGTTAAAATGTTAGTATAATAAATTAAGCTGCAGTTTGATTAAATTGAATTTGTGGCATGGTCAAATAATTAGTATTACAAGAAACATGTCATTTTATTATTACATGAATTTTCACTTGGATTTGCTCCTAATTCCCCACCCAAAAATCAGCAGAGATTTTCTTGTGCTTGCCACTAAAAAATTAGGCAGGCTGATTAAAATGCATTGGTGCATAACGTCATTGAACTTAGACGCTAATTGTTTCTGATTTGACCTTCAAACTGTTAGGTTTATTCTATACATCAAAACAATCTAGAAGTGAATAAATAAATGCACAAGATAAGACACCTATCAATCTGTTTTCTTAATATATTCACAAGGAATAGATAAAGGGGGATGAATCAAGGTCTTTTAGGCTCAATCCATTTCAGAAAAGTCATCTGGAAGACTGCAGTACTAATTTATTTGTGCCATAATATGTAAACATGCAACTCTAACTTGGTTTGAGCTATCAAATAGACACTCAATGTTTTACTATGCATATCTAGACGCATCAAGTTATTTTCATAGTGTCTATAAAATAAATATTTATACATTTTTAAAATTTATGTGTCATGTTATATTAGATATTCACAAGACACAGTGGAGAACATGTTAAAATATTTAATTATCAGTTGATATCAAGTGGAGATGTTTAGATATGCATTCTTATAGTCGAAGAGCTTACTTACCAATTGAAGCCAAGTTTAAGTGTTTATTTATGTATTGTGTCTTTATTTATTTATCTTGGCTACTTTTTACTAATAATTCACAAAACAAGAGACACATATAAAACTAGGGATGGCAATGGGGCGGGTGCGGGGCGGGTTGAGCTCAACCCACAAATTTTTTAAACTGTCCCGCATGATGACTTTTTTCATTTTCAACCTGCTCCACCCCGCATAGATCCGCTTCGCTTAAATTTTAAAATTCTTTTCTTTTTTAATTGAATTTAGGTTTTTTTCACTAATTAACGTCTCAATACTAATTAACTATTTTTAGTTGATAGTTTAACAATTGTTTCTTAATCGTTAATTAAAAATTCTAATTAACATTTTAACAACTAACAATTGCCGGACATCTCTAGTTTAAATTTCAGAATAAATAAATAAATTTAAAGTCAATGTTTAATATAAAAAATTGATATATCTTTTATTTTTACTAATTACAAAGATTTAATTTCTTCTAATACCGATTTGGTTTTTTAAACCCGCCCCACCCTACATAACTTTAAACCTACCCTGCCCCGCATAGCTCTAAACCCTATATTCGCCCCGCCCCGTTGTCATCCCTAATAAAACTGTTTTATGATGAATCTCATTCTTCAGGATAATGTTTACCTTAACGTATACGTTTGATTCAAGTGCATGATGATGAAGGATTCTTTCTTCACATTTCAATTATGTATTGGTGGATGTGGGAATAGGCTACAGATTCATTAATTAGTACAAATACAAGATTACCAGCCCAATAAATTAGATAGGATGTGATGTAGAGAACCTTATCTATATCAGCCTTTACTACAAACCTCCTATTTGACACCAACTTAATTGTGTTTCCTTGGTTAATAATGCTGCTTTTGTCGTTGAAGTTGGACTTTAAACTTCAAACTAGTAGTATTAGGTTTGACTTTTGAGTTGTACACATCATGTCATAAATTTTGTGGCCGGCTCTAGAAAATCACTTCTTTCTTTCTTGAGTAAACCATATCTCGGAAGAAAATAGTCTTTTCATTAGATCTTTATATAAAAAATTAAGATTCTCCATACAAGAGCATAAAGCTAAAAAGAGTTTGTAAGGACTATAAAATTCTCTCCTAGGAATAGGAAGATTCAAAATCTAAAAAAATAAATCAATAGAATTCAACATCTAGTATACAATATAATTTTGAATAAACCTCTTCGGCCCCTAGCTCTGTCGGTTGCTAGTCTGACCTGTTATCCCTGTGACTATACTTTTTCATCTTTACCTCTATTATTGAAGCCAAAAATAAGAAGGAACAACAACAATATTCAAGAGCACTTGACTATATCAAATGTCATTTTCAATTTAATTTGGAATGGGAAGATACAGCATTAGGAATGAAATTTGATTTTTAATCCATCTGACACTGTCAGAAACAAACAAACACTAAAGACGAAAGCAGAGATTCGTAAAAATTGTGATAATATATTCCTATTTTGGCTTTGTATGGCAACAGAACCTAGGCTCACAAAATTTTCCTTCTTCTTAATCCTGAAAAATGGTAATGTAAATTTTTTTGAAAGCAAAATTGTACTAAAACCTTGGAGCAATCATCCCAAACTAGACCTAGTCATCTCATATGCCAAGAAGCAAGCAGCATTTGCTGGGACGCTACGCGCTATAGCAGGTCCGAACCCCTTGTAAAGGCCTTTGACACCTTCTGATGCCAAAATCTTTTTAAAAGCATCGAAAGAGCCAGAGTATTTCGGGTTTCTATAATCATCAACCTGAATTACACTCTTAATAACATCTGTTGGATAAACTGCAAACCACACTGAACCACCAGCCAAACCTCCAGCTACTATAAGAGAACCCCTTCCTAGCCCAGAAGTATCCATGCCTCCTGCAAAATACTGCTTTAACGCTTCGTATACACCAAACATAACTGCATTTCCCGGTACTTCTCGTGCCAGGGTGGGGCACAAACCCTTGAAGAGACCCCTCACACCTCCTTCAGAACGAAGGACGTGTCTTGCAACGTCCATTGGCCCTGCATACTTTATGGCCACAGAAGCTGATCCTGCACTTGCCAATGCGCTATGTGCTTGCAACCTGCGCACACAGTTGAGAATCCAGCAATTAATTTGCTAAGATACATGAAAAGATGCAAATAGTTTTTTACAAGTTGTGTAGGACATTAGACCACCAAAGCTCACAGTATAAAGAGTTCCAACTGCAAAACAACTTTGGAGAAAAGAAAAACAGAACAATGAGGTCCTGTATGGCTGTAACAGCCGGCCAACTTGACGGTTGATAATAAAGGGGCTGAGGAAAATTTACAAACACTTGAAATGATTCAATGTCAAACCGGTACTAAGGATTAGGCAGAAGAAGAACTAGAATTCTTTGCCCCTCCCCTTGTACGAAGAAGCGAGTTCAGAACAGAAGGATAATGGGTTCATCTATAACACATTAGTGTATTAGTTTACGGAGCTTCTGCGCCAAAGTACTCATGTCCAAAAGATTTGAATTTATTGTACTGGACATATGCAGATTCAAGATGCAAGATTTGAAAACAGGCACAACATTAGCTGATTAGCTCTAGTGTGAATCCCTTGCTACTCTTCATTTACAAAGATTATTGAGCTTTAACTAACAATTTATAATGTATTATTTTACGATCTTGATATAGGCAATCAACTTATGGTACATTTAGTTTCTAAATATCCATATTGATTTAGAAATAACTTGATCGTGTTCAATTTAACTTCCAATATCAGTCAAACTAACGCTTTGATAGTTTAAGATGAATTAAGATAGAGGGAGTGTTATACCTGCATTTTATGAGTTCCGTCGGGCATGCAAGAAATGATGCAGCAGTTCCAGCAACAGCCCCACAAAGGATTTGCTGCTTGACAGTAAGAGGGGCTCCCGGTTCTGACCTTAACAACGCCTCAGTTTGACCTCTAACGGTGAAAAGCAAAGCGTTGAAAGCAGCTACAGTGGCAAGTGGAGCTCCCATGCCTTTGTATAAACCCCTTGGACCTTCAGAAGCCACTGTTTTCCTGACAGCATCTATTGCCCCTGCATATTTCGGTGGTTGCCCTGGAAGTGGAGTTGGCTGGCTTTGGAGCTTGACTTTGATGGTATCAAAAGGGTGGCCAACTATCAATTGTGCTGCTCCTCCAACAGTACCAGCAGTTAAATCCTTGGCTATATCCATCTGCATCATTATGAATCGAGGCACAAGAATTAAGAAACAGATGGTTATTCTTTGGTACACAAGGGGAACTGGGACAGAATAGATGTCATACAACTTTCTTTGATATGGCATTCGATGAAGAACAATGTTACTTGTACAGAAAAGAGATCTTCTGTCGATATAAGTAGTACGTTTATGATTAGTTTGCTAGTAACAATCACAAAATATTGTGGCCGATATCAAGTGATAGTTACAAATATGGTAAGAACCAATGCATATCCGCGTAAGTTCTCTGTCTTGTAACTAATGTTAGACTGCTTAATAAACAGAACTATTTCGAAATAATAACAGACATTGTTATGCCTATACTGAAATATTTTTTTTCAACTTCTTTTGCTAGTTTCAGTACTACAGATCGAAATGATACTGAAGCATGTTTTTCCTTAATAAAATTCTTATCGTTTAACTGTATCAATATGGGTTAAACTTGATACTTTCGAAAACAGTGAATTCTTGTGGTATCAGAGAGCCAGTGTTGTAGAATAAGTTTAGCAGGGATAGGTATAAACACTTGAACTGGATCCAAGATGAACTTTTTGAAGCTAAACAATTAGAATATACAGTATGTAAACCTAAGTTTAAACGGGTCAAAGATTCATTTACGAGGAACCACCGTTAGTCATCAGAGTCAGATTCAATATTTATTTCACAAGAAGCAGTTAACATCTACTATTTGCTCCAATAATCCCCTTGTGCCCCTAGCTCCGCTCCAAACAACTATCGCACCAAAGATTTCTCTAAACATCCATAAGTCGGAAAAGATTATCACAGTTTTTTTTGTATGTGTTTAAATAGTTAGCTTGCATTTTGATATGCAATATGAAACCATGCTTTCAAATCATCTTATGTACATAAAATTTGAGATCACGATTTCAAATCACAGTTCTTCAAAAAGCTTGATTTCGAATTCCAAATCATGATTTCAAAAAAAATTTAAATGTAAAACTTGATCCATAAGTTAATAATTCGGGGGAAGTTAAGGGTGACCTCTGTGGTGGACAAGATGAGGAAAGCGAGACTGTGATGGTTTGGACATGTGCAGAGAAAAAGTGTCGGTGCTCCTGTTAGGAGGTACAAGATGTTAGTTTTAGGAGTTATGCGGAGGGGTAGAGACAGACCGAAAAAATATTGGGGGAGGTGATTTGACAGGATATGGCACAACTCCATGTCACTGAGGACATGACCTTAGATATAAAAGAGTGGAGGTCTCGTATTAGGATAGAATGCTAATAGGGGTAGGTTATTGTCTAACCTTGTGTTATAGTAGACTAGTAGGATTAATCGTGTACGTGTGTCTTTATATCTTGTGTTGTTATTGTATGTCTCGCATTTGTTTCTTTTATTGTATTTATATATTATCAGTTGCTTTACATTTTAGTCATTTCTCTTTCATAACTAGTATTTTCTACTTTTGGGCCTGATATTTTTGAGTTAAGGGTCTTGCGGAAACAACCTCTCTATAATTTTACCCTCCCAGACCCCACTTATGGAATTCCACTGGTATGTTGTTGTTGTGCTTTGGTCGTAGGATGACTCAAATTCATAATTTTTTTTTATCGTATTTAATTTGAAAATCTTGTCATTTCTTGATATTATATATTTTAGATATGAGATTTTGATTGAAAGAATCAAGAATCATATGTATAGTACATATTATAATCGTAATTATTATATTCTTTCATATAATTTTGTTAGACTTGTTAAAAACTTAATATATTGACAAAGTTTAAGTTTGAATTTAAATTAAAAAGAAAAAAATATAAAAAAAGGGCTAGCCCTTTCTAGGCTGCGATACTAGTAGAGTTGGATTGATAATTTCAAAACTCTTTAAAATAAAGAATCAATCCATCCTAGCCCTTTAGATTTTTTAAGCTATGAGACTTGAATTGAATGGAGGTGAACAAACCCGTTTTAAAAGCTCAAAAGAGGAGGGACGTGTTGTAAGGAAGGGGGTCCTACGTGTTACACAACATTTAGACTAATTAGCCGCCCAATGCATTATTTACTCCGTCAGAATGGACCAAACTAATTTCTCAACAAGTACAGATTTAGACAAAATATTTGCGTACAGGTAATACAATCCCTAATTTAATTAGTATTGATAACAACACCCACATAACGTGAAGCTAGCACATGTATTACAATTTTAAAAACAAATTTGTCACGCATCTTCAAAGGAATTGAAATATTAATTAATAACTACAATATAAAAATGCTAAGGATAACTTAGATTTAAAATGAAAAAAGAGAAAATAGCTTATATGGAATTTCATAATCTTTTACTTGACTCCTAGTAAAGCTGTTTGTCTTTAATGGTGAAAATAAATGTGGGCTTTAAGATGGGAAGTGAATAAATGATCAAAATCAATATGCACATGTACTGCTTCTCCAAAATTAGAATTTCAGAAACAATAAAACAAAATCAAATTCCCATTGTTATTTCTCAATACCTTGGGCTCATATTTTTCTTCTTTAATTGGAATTTCTCACTCTGCCACTTTAGAAACAGAGCATATTAGAATCTAAATATTCTCTAAACTAAAAAGCCACAAGATTGATTCAATCTCGATCAAATAACAAATGAGAAATGAAAAACAGAAAGGGAGATCTTAAATAATTGCTCAATTGATTGACTATCTAAATTTTTATATTATTAGCGAGGATTCAAAATCTCTTTTGGCCGCCCGTTTCCCCCCTTCCCCTTCTCATGCCCGGTGTGAAAACAAAAAGAGGAAGAGAAAAAGGCGAAACGGTGAACGGCAGTGAATGCAGAGCAATTAGAAATAGTGGCTCGTACCTGTGACAAAACGGAAATGGGAGAGATTGAAATTTGAAGCAGATCTCAGCACTTGTTTCCACCACCAGCAGAGAGAGCTCATCACACATATATAGGCTTTAAATGTTCTCTCTATTTCTTCTTTAGTTGTCATTAATTTAACTATCTCTAAAATTATATTATACCCGTTGTGTCCATCTTTACTTGACCCCAATACTATTTTAGGATGCTCAATAATACTTGTCCAGTTTATGAAATCAAGAGATAATTTTATACTTAGTTCCTAATTTACCCTTCTCATTAATTATAGTTATTTCCCTATTACATTTTTTAATACATTGCATTAATTATATTCAAAGGATAATTTGGTAAAATTACCCCTATCATTTACTACTTCTTAATCCTTGTGTCAAGTCAATAGGGGCCAAGTAAAGTTGGACGGAGGGAGTATTAATTTAATATTTTAAAATAATAATTTAGATAATTAAAAGTATTATAAATTTTTTATATTAATATAATAAAAAATTCAACAACTACATATCCAGTGGAATCCCACAGTGGGGTCTTAGGAGGGTAAAGTGTACGCAAACTTTACTATTACTTCATAGAGATGAAAAAGTTATTTCCGAAAGACTTTCAACTCCAAAAATAACAGGTCCCAACAGCAGAAGATACGAAAAATAAATACCTAAAATAAAAAGTACATGATAATATATAAATATAATAAAAGAAATCAATATAATAAAAAATTATAAACAAACTTTATAACGTTTACTTTCAAAAAGGAAACTAGGAAAAGGAGAAATTGTATACATAATAGATATAGTTTGAATGGAATGAATTGGGTGTAGTAGTTAATACCAACACGGCCTACCTTCTTTGATTCCCTTAACGGATTTCCAGGGGGGGGAAAAAAACTACGATTCGAGTTAGACTGCTCTCACTTTTTATAGGCTGCCTTTTTTGAATAATACATATATGTTAGGAAATTATTTTTTTTTGTTTATTTTTATTTTGTTGATTATATTATTTTAAAGTATGGAAAAAGGTCTAAAATACCTTCAAACTATTGAAAATGAAATAAAAATATTTTTTATCTGACTATTGTACCTAAAATGTCCTTGTCATTTATTTTGGGTCCAAAAATGTCCTTTACTAATCTTTTTGGCTCACTTATACCCTTGAAACTAACAATACTCTCATTTTTCTTTTTTCTTTTTTAAATATTTATTATGTTTCATTTTCTTATGAAATAAAATAAACCATCATCCTCAATTCTTTTTTTATAAAAAAAAACCTATAATTTTTTTCTTTTAAAGTTTGTTTTGGGGTTATAAAGAAAGATATTATTTTGGTTTGGACAAAATATGTGAAAAATCTAATTTAAAAAAAAAACAAAGTAGTAGTTTTACTGTAGTTTCTTTTTAAATTTTTTTGGGGTCATGAAGAAGGTATATTTTTTGGATTTAATAAATTATGCAGAAAAAATCTTTTAAAAAAACTCTTAAAAAATCTAAAGTTACAACAATACATATTTTGAAATTTTAGAAAAAAATTGCACATACTTGTATTTTATTTGGACAAAATAATTAACTTTTTAATAAGGATCAAACCGATTTATTAAAATCAATTTAGCTTTCTTTAATCTTTTTTATTTAATCAAATTTGATAGTTTTCGTTACTTTCTATTATAACATTAAAATTTTTTTTTTACTCTTTTGGATAAATTAAAATTTACTTTTTCATTAACTTTATATATTTTTAAGAAGTTTTCTATTTTAGAAAGCTAAATCAACTAATTATTTTAATAAATCACTTTGATCCTTAAAGAGATACATTATTTCAGTTTGTATAAATTATGAAAAAAAATCTAATAGAGATGGAAATTTATTTTGTTCTATAAGAAAATGAAACATAATAAATATTTATAAAAGAAAAAAAAAGAGAGGGTTATTAGTTTCAATGGTATGAGTGAGCCAAAAAGATGAATGAAAGACATTTTTTAACCCAAAAATATCCCGTTAAAGAAAATGATATTATTTGGACTCAAAGGTGGATGACAAGAACATTTTAGATCCAATAGGTGGATAGAGGGTATTTTTGTACCATTTTTAATAGTTCGAGGGCAATTTAGGCCCTTTTTCGTTTAAAATATTCAATACTCTTTTCGCTTTATTTATTATGTATACTAAAAATAGTTATTCTAAAATAGTTATCAATTTAGATAATTAAGAGAATAATAATAATTTTTTCTAACTTTGCCCGTACATTTAATTATTATGATAATAAGAGGTACATATATAGATAAATCTTTAATTATTAATAAGAAATATATTAGTCAAGTAACATTTCTAGTAAATTTTTATTAAGAGTTATGTCAAACCTTATGACAACTAAAATGAGATGGAGGAAATAATATTTGTTTATTTTTTAAATCAATACATGATTTATCATTTTATATTTATTTTATCTTATTATTAAATAGTATGCATTTTCAATATTTAGTTAAGTTATATTTAATAGCGGTGATTTGGTAAATATCCATATTATTTACTGTTTTTTAATTCATATATCAAATCAATAATAAATAACTTTTATTGGACAGATGGAATAATAATAAAATGTCAAGATAAGACAAGAAATATAACTAAAAAAATTAGAGGGAGAGAGATATTTTATTTTTCTTACGAATTGATCGACAAATGAAGTGAAAAATTTGCAGTTGATGACAGAATTGCTTATAAGTTGCTTACAAGAGTCTGCTTACAAAACTACTAGTAAGCTGCTTATAAGAACTTGCTTGCAGAGATTTTCCAGGAAGTTATAGAGTACCGAATGGACATCCATAGTATAATATATTATAACACTTTCCCTTGAATGTTCATTAATAGATAATGTACCTAGTTAAAAATCTTAGTGAAAAAAAAGTACACATCTTTAATAATACACATTTGTTATTTACATCATTAAAAATCTTACTAAGAAAATTTAATTAAAAAAATTGTTTTAAAAAAAAGAGTACTACGCGTTTTTTACTCTCTTTGATGAAGACCACGATTCAGTTGTCCAAATTTCTGGATTCCAATCTTTATATCATTTTTTCATGCGTTAAAGTTGGCAAAAAATTGATGAATAAATCTTTAGAATTGTACTTGAATAAATTTATTGGATATCAGGATTATTATTCTTCTAAAAATCACATGTAAAGAATAATTTTACTATAATATGCTTTGTTCTGTCTCTTTTTATAGAATCACCCTTTAATTGGGCGATGCACCACTATTGTCTTTGTATAGGACTAAAGGTGCTCTAATATCACACTCTAGATCATATCTCCCTTTGCTTGATTTATTTCATATATAAGAATTATGAACAAGCTTCGAAAAATTTGCAAATGCTTGATTTTTTGTAATTTTTTTTGTGTTTGTGTGTTTTGTCAAGTGACGATATTCATTAATATTTAAAGCATAATATATTTTGGTGTTTGGACAGAATATATTATTCTATTAATAATGTCCATTAACATTTAAAACATGACATATCTTGATATTTTGATTACTGCAAATTAAATAAATTTTATGTCATAGAATACATATTTTTATAATCCTTTTATAATATTGTGCTCTATATTATACCAAAAATATCATTTTGTATCAATTTACAATGCGATATAACTTATTGACATACTACTAGTATCATATAAAAGAAACTTAATGAGATTAGACATTGATGGTGTCATAAAATAAATAATAACTAAATGAATATTTAAAAATACTTCACATTCATAAATATACCTAAAATACACATTAAGTTCTAAACATCAATATTTTCAAACACCTTTAAAAAAATTCATCATCAGCACCTGGATATTTTGTATTGAAGAGGCAACCACATAGAAATTATATTATTTAATAACATATATTTTAACTGTTATTTCCTTCAAAAAAAATTAAAAACAATTAATCATAATCTATTAATGTGGTCACTGGTCATAGTAGGAAATATTTTATTCTACAACAGTCTTTTGCCTTGAAATGATATTTTAATAAAATTATTCAAGTTGCTTATATATATGACAAGTATATATTAGTCTTTTCTTAGCACAAAATATCGTGAATATTATTTATTATTTTATCTCTGCAGAAGATAAGTTTTGATATTTCTTTTATTCATTTTGAAAAATTATAAAATATAATTATTTAAATATGATTGAAATATACATTCATGATATCCTCTTATCACAATAATTATTCTACCTCTTGTGAAGGTGATTCATGATACCATCACAATCAAGTGCACGCCCGCTATATAAGTACGATAGGAGGATACGGTTAAGCAGGTAAGCGAAAACTCTTTTTCGCTCTGCAATTTTGTGTAAAGCCTTTTTGTCTATCTATTTTTTTTTTCTTTATTCAAAGTAAGCAGATTGATAAGTTTTACTAATTACTATCATATTCATTTTAAGAAATTGATTTGTGTTTGTAGCATGTATTAAAAGTTTTCATTCTTCGAGAATGAAATAAAATCATCTAAGCATGTCTTAAGCATATCGAAGTTTAATAGCATAGTCTCTCTTTTAGGACATTGCTAGCTACTTTAGGAGACATGGATAATAATATTAGTTACAAAAGTCTCATGCTATTCAATATATATATTTTTTTATCTTGATTTATGTGACATTGATAGATTTATATATATATATATATATTAAAAATTTTAAGTTGTAAGTTGTTGCGATTTATAGTACATTTTATGTTAATTTTAAATAATATATGTTACTTATTTTATTCTGATTTATGTTGCACATATAAAATTTAGCGAATCAATTAAAATTGGAAAAATTACATATATATACAAAAAAGTAAAAAAAAAAGTAGCTCATGTTTTATTTACATAAAAAATAGCTCCAAATCAGCGAAATTATACAATACAGTTATAGAAAGTATACACTGCTATACAGTGTATATTACTTATACATGAGTTATACACTAAATATATATTATGATACACAAATATACACTGACTATACATGTCTAT
>JBCEWC010010968.1:0-16142 GCA_038996855.1 Solanum aculeatissimum
ACTCCACCAACATCGAATGCTACCAACGCGAAATAAGGGAAAGAGCTTCGACTACATAGTAAAGTTCCATCCAAGTCCGCTACTACTGTTTCTTTTTCTCGTCCTTCTGATGTGCACTTCTCAACAGTGGGAAACATGGTAATTCCCATATTTAATTTTTCAAGAAGAATGTCATTTGATGAATGGAATTGTGAGTACTTCATTATCACCAATTACTAAACTTTTTATATTCGTAGACTTCCAACATGTAACAATATTGTAAAGCTAAGGGTGTGTTTGGTACGAAAAGAAAATATTCTTCATGGAATTTGTTTTCCTAGAAAATAAGTTAGTGTCTAATTTATTTTCTCATGTTTGTTTGGTGGGTGTAAAATATTTTCTATTGTTTGGTTAGTAAATGAAAATATCTTTTATTTTTTTTACAATATATATAGTAGAAATGATCTTTTTGAAAAATAGTTTTTAACATGAAAATCAACCTCGTTAATTGATTGAGGACCTGATCCCGACATTTGATCTGAGAATTGACCCAATGATCATCAAAAAATCAACCTTGAGATTCGACTTGGGACTTGACCCCAAATCCGAATTTGGACACAATATATCAATTTGGGATCTGATCCTGACACTTGAATTGGTAACCAATTTTCAAACTAAGATCGGACCCCGACACCCAATGCAGAACCCAACTTTCAAATCAGGACCCAACTCAAGTTTCAATCTAAGATTCGACTTTCAAATCTAGACTCGATCCCGACTTTTGAATCGAAACACGACCACATTCGATTCACACCTAACTTTTAATTGGGAGGGGACAGGGGGATTGGTAGGCAGGGTCAGGTAAAAAAAAAAATTTTTAATACTTTTGTGTGTAGAGGAGGGGAGAGGAGAGGGGGCAATTGGTAGGGGGAGGGTGGAGGCTCAAGGTAGTGATGAGGTAAAAAAAAAATTCAAAATTTGAAAAATTCAAAATAATTTTTTTAATCTTTTATTGTGGGGTGGGGTGAGGGGAGAGAAAAAAAATAGAACTCTAAAATTTTTCAAAAAAAATTTAATTCTTTTTATAGGGGCGGCAGGGAGGGGCGTCGGTGGGGGGTGGAAGGGGAGTTCTTGTAGGAGGGTCGGGTTAGGGAGGATGGGGTAAAAAAATAAAACTTTAAAATTTTAAAATATTTTTCAAAATAATTTTTTTATTTTTTATTTTTGTGGGGGCGGGGGCTAATAATCAAGGGACCAGATTAGGAGTTGGGATGAAAAAAATAAAAATTTTAAAAATTGAAATATTTTTTAAAAATAAATAAATTTTTAATTTTTTTTGGTTTGTGGAGGGTGGTGGTTTGGTTTAAAAACAATTGAATTTTTGTTTATATGGGTAGGAGGGTTGGGGTGGAGGTGGAATAAACAAAATATATCGTAATTTAAGGTTAGAGAAAAGTTTAAAAAAATATTTTTTTAAATTTTTAGAGGAAAGTCATTTTTTTTAAAATTTTAAAAAAATAAATTGATTTAGAAAAAAATTAAACTAATCAAATAAAAAAAAATATTTTCCAAAAAATGTTTTGATCGCATCAAACACATAATGATTGCGATAGCTAGTAGCATTTGATAGTTGGGCACAACTTGTTGAATTAAGTTTACCCTTATTAATGCTTCTTTGGAAATTTACCTCATACGATAAGGTTAGTTAAGCCTACCAAGAGAAATTAACAATAGAGAGCACTTCAATTCATTAAATCAAAGAGGTACATTAACAAGAAACTATTCTATTTTTAATACTGCATTTGTTTACTTTTATTTGTCATTGTTTTGTTTTTTGAGGTCAACTTGACTAAACTTCAAAGCTAAATTGAAATAGCTAAATTTAATATTTGAAATCTAAAATTTAGATGGTTGAAAACTATACGAAAAATGTTATAAGTTGCAATCCTTCTCATATTAATATGATGAAAAATATATTTTAAAATATTGATCAAAGTTCATATAGTTTGACCTTTATAAGTGAAATAGTGACAAGTAAAAGTGAACAGAGGGAGTACTTGATTGAGATTTTTAGTGTAAAAAAAGTTGTCAAATTTTAGTGTATTATATATAAATATATATATTTTGAATTCATTAAACACAAAACTAGATGTTGAATTAAACTTCAATTGTATTGAAGAGAAGCAAATGAAAAACTTTCATAAATATATTTGTAGAATCGAAAATGAAATTTTCATTCTTTATATGTGGTCAGATAATGAATTAGTAAGTGGTGAACTTTTTTATTTTTGGAATAGTCCATTAAACTTCAGTTAGGGTCAAAAGGTATACGAAAATAAATCATCTCAAAATATAAGAGATTCGGTGAATCCTCTTAGCGAAAAATATATTGTTATAATAATTTCAAATTATATTTTTATATATATATATATAGTAGATATTGAATGAATTCTCTTAAATTTATCGTGTATTTATTTTATCATAATTTTAAACTTTTAATGAAAATTTTGATTCTATCATATGCTTAGCTTGCTAAACCTAAAACCTAGTTGGACTGTTTTGGCCGCATATTAACTATTTGTTTCCCATAATTAACACGTTATGTATATACATATCTACTTTGTGAAGGTGATAGATTAGCACCCTCCCAATTTTTACCTCATTAAAAGTGAGGATCTATTGGTCATTTCAACCAAAATTCCACAAAACGATTTTGCTAATACTAGAGCAGTAATTTAATTAGGTATTCCAAAAGTGTTTCTGGAAAAGCTATTTTTTTTACAGTTAGTTTGGATGGTTGTTACGTATTGTTTCATAATCTATTATATTAATGTTTGGATAGATTGTACTGTTGTATGCCATTACATAATGTCATATATTCATAATTTGAATGATAAATCTACAAATAATTGTAGGGTACGCGGTAGATACCATAAAAAGATAGAGTGAATGATAAAATAGCATTATTAAATAATAAATAAAGTAATAAAATAAGAAGATATTAAAGTAACGATGCAACCAATCGGTCGTTAGACAAAATAGGTTTTTTCGTCATTACCTAAAGATGGATTTAAACTATACAATACAATGAAATTTAAGTAACAATCAAAACAAACGTTGTATTTAAACTAACGATACGATACAATATCATGGGTAACAATCATCAAACAAGGGGGTTAAAGTTTCTAGACAACAACTTTTACTATTACTTAAAAGGACTTAATTTACTCTCTAAATGAACACTTTCTTTTATCCAAAAAACACTTTAATTTCCAAAAATATTAGCTAAACAGGATATTATTCTATAACAGTAACTCATTTAGGATGTGGATTATATAGACCTATGGGCTGATGAGTTCCTCAAACTTGTCAATCAAGCTCCAATCAGTAATGACAAAAGGCTTGAGAATGGGCCTGTATATTTAAAGTCCAATCCAATTCAGGAGCCCAACATGTATCATCCTCTTCGGATTCCACACGTGAAATTATATTGCGTTGTAAAGATAAATTGGCGTTTTAGTTATTTTAATATTTATATCATTAAATACGTGCATTGTTACACATTCTACACCACATAAAACAATACATGTTACACGTATAATTTATATGAATATTATTTATATCAACAAAGAAACAACTAAATATCAGTATCACGATAACCTAAGTCAATCTCAGGTTGCATATCTCCAAAAGTCCTTTTAAGAGCACTAGTCTTGTTCTTCCCAACAAGAACTCCTAGTGATCTTACAAAGCCAATTGCTCTACCTTTATATGTTTCAATCTCAGTCCCTAAAACAATATCAACTACATTAAGTAGTCCCTCAAAAATGGTTCCATGAAATACACTTCATTTCCCACACGATGAGAACACTCTCCAAGACTTGATGAAGGTCTTCTGAATAGAACTTTGGCAGCACAACACGTGCAACAGATTCTATATCAGAAACTCTCATCCCTACAAAAGTTGCAAAGATAATAACCTGAATTCCAACAGACTTCGAGATGAAATAGTAAAGAAGCCCGGCGAGAGGGGATTTGCTTTATTTTCTTCTTGAAAAAAATGAGATGAAGAAGGAATTTTGGAAGCAACTTGAAACTAATTCCTTCTGCCCAAGATTGACTATATTTATTGGGTATTTGAACAAGTTGCTCAAAAAAGAAAGCATAGAAGAGTCTCTAAGTTCGTTTGTCTTATATCAAAATGAGGTGTGCCATTTTATTTGTTCATTTAAGCAAATGAAGAGAGTTTTATTTTATTTTTTTATTTTTTGCATATTAGCAATATTATTATTACATAATTTTATAAAATAATAATATTCAAATTTAGAGTTCTACAATATTATTAATAAATTTTTTTAGTAAAATACACTTCTTACTAAAATTTAAAAAATATGTTAAATCCATATGACCAAGTAATATAAAACAGAGCGAGTATTCGAGTGATTGACCATTTGCCTAAAAAACTTGTAAGAACTAAAAAAATTGGCACCTACCTATTTAAATTAATAGAAGAAAAATGGAAGTATCCATATTTCAAAGTTGTTTGGACTAATAATCAATTTTCCCTACTTGACTTGAGTTTAAAGAATTCAATGTTTTCATGTGTATTAATTTGCGAACTTTGAGAAGTAGGTTGATATATATTGCTTCTTTAGGGTGTGTTCGTGTCACGATCCAAAATTGGATAGCGACTAAAAGGGAAATAATAAAGTAAAGCAAAGGGAACTCAATACTTAATACGAAATTTCAAAATCTAGAGTCGTGAGTATAAGAGCATCTAAAGTAGTACGAATGATAATGTAAAATACAAAGTCTGAAATGGACAACAATAAGAGAAATCTCAATAGATCAACGACGACTTGAAGTCTGAGTCTCACCGCTTAAATCTGAGATAGTAATAAGAAACCCCATTGGAATGACTGAACTACCCTGAGGAAATCCCTGTGCTCGATTTGCAGGGAGGAAACAAAGTAGGGGTGAGTACACCAAAATGTACCCAGTAGGTTCAACCGGCTGGTTTGGAGAAATCAAATAAGCATATAATAACGAAAAATCCTATCACCTGCAATGAAGAGTTAATACACAATATATAAATATTATAGTAAAATAAGGTATCAATAGCAATCAATGATGCAATACACATGTAATGTATGAATATAATGCATGGGGTGGAATCATGACTGTCGTAGGGCCAACGTACACATATCTATCGAGCCAAAGCTATTAGATCAAACCCGGGGGCGTTGCAGATCATGTACTGAAATCTCTCAAGTGTCACAATATCTCCATATCTCCACCTTGCCACCACATTGGTCAAGGGGTTTCAAAAATGGTACAATCTCTCCCTTGCTACTGCAATGGTCAAGGAGTTTTAAAAAAGTGACACCATGTCTCAAACATCTCCACCTTGCCGCTGCAGTGGTCAAGGGGTGGTACAAATGCAGTATGATGAATGCATGCCAATGTCACAATTCACAGTACACTTGAGAAATCATGTACTGAAATCTCTCAAGTGTCACAATATCTCCATATCTCCACCTTGCCGCCACACTGGTCAAAGGGTTTCAAAAATAGTACAATCTCTAGTACAATCTCTCCCTTGTTGCTGCAATGGTCAAGGAGTTTTAAAAAGTGACACCATATCTCAACATCTCCACCTTGCCGCTGCAGTGGTCAATGGGTGGTACAAATGTAGTATGATGAATGCATGTCAATGTCACAATTCACAGTTCATAATAGTAATATAATAAGATAACTGATAAATAATAACCATAGAATCAGAAAGGCAAATGCCAAGTGTCTCAGCTAGTACCACTATGCCATCAACATGTCTCAAATTACCATGCTCTCATCAATAGGCAAAATAACAATGGAATCAGACTTCGCAAGTCCCAAAATATGCACATGGTTTCTGAAAGTATCATTGTTACCATCAATTTATCATAAAACTTCCCAATTGATTACACAAGTCTCATATTATCTCAATAACATTCGAAACGTCACAAATCTCAAGAATGCATCTCAATTTATCAACAGAGTCACAATCCACACCAATTTCAATATAACTGATATCACATTATCACCAAAATACCATCATATCAATCCAATTACTCATGAAACATCCTAAGTCTTACAAGTATCACATAAACATATCCAATAAATCAAATCCAGTCCCAAAAACTTATCTGAACCCACCTCGATACTGAAACCGCACTCGAACTAGGCTTTCGATCAATCCAAGCCTCAAAATGATCACCAAATCAACCAGTCGCTATCAAAAATAGATACTACACATCAAAAGATGAATTTTGATACCCATATTGACACAAATTAATTAAGAGTAAAATTTAAAGCCCCTAAATCTGACAATTGATCAGAAATTATGGTTCTACAGGAGAAAAACAATTTGTGGATGAAAATCCCACTAAATATGAGCTCATATCAAGGGAGAAATCAACAATTAAAATTTTCAAATCATATACATAAAATCTCTAACTTTTGATATTCAAAATCATGAAATTCAAGACAAAATCAAGATAAAAGTCAAGAAAATTAATTAATTTGATGAAAGAAACACTTACCCAAGAGTTTTACACAAAAAGCTTCGTCAAAATCACCTCAAGGAGCTTGAAATATTGAAAATAAAGTAAAAATGATATTTCTTAGAATTAATAATTGTACAAATGAAAACGTACTCCGCGAACGCGGATGGGGATCACAAACGCAGAAATCAAGGAAGTATATATAGACGTTCGCGAATGCGGAAAGGGGGTTCATGACCGTGGAGTTTTAAATAAGTGGCCCTTCGCGAACGCAGGGAGGGAGCCCGTAAATGCGGAGTTGAGTTCCATACTCCTCTGCGAACGTGGAGAGTAATGGTACCTGCACCAGAAACAACAAAAACACAGTTATTGAAAACTTAGAACGGACCCCCGAGGTTCATTCACAAACCAGACATGCATACATATTAGAACTGGTGATCCAGACTCGACAAAATAATTAGAATTTGATTTTGAGGCCTCCTCGACAAAATTACCAATGCAACTCAATTAAATAATTTTAAAACTCAATATACCAAACCCACACTTGGAAACATAAAAAATTATGACGAGATAATTTCTAGCGTTAGTTTCATTATCCAAAACTACTAAAAATATTGGAATTTCAATTCAAGTGTCCGACCTTCGAAAGTTGACTAAAGTCAAACTTTGGCTCCAGAAATAACTAAAAATGCAACTTTAGGTCCAAAATCTTCGTTTTAACTCCAAATTCAGTTCTGTAACTTCTCCTAGACCAAATTTGACATTTCAGAGCTCATGAAATTGACTGATTTTTTATCTATCACTCGAAAACTCAGAATGACACCAAAACTCACTTTTCAACAACTTAAGCTTCCAAATATATCAAAACTCATATTTTCCATTTTTAAACACATAGAATTTCAATTCCAATCATACAGATAGTTCAAAATAGGTCCAAAATAACTTATGAAAGGGTAATATAGTATTTTTCACAGGTAAGCTCAAAAATGACCTATAAGGTTATTACTGTTCTGCATGGTGGGAAATCATTTTCCCGTATTTGGTTTTTCAAAAAAATTCTTTTACAAAATAAGTTCTATTAACGACAAATGCCATTTCATATTAATTGTGTCTTCACCCTTCAACACTCGATCATGTTCACCCCTAGCTAACCCCATAGCTCGGCCCCATACTTATAACTACTTAAAAAATTATTAAAAGAGACCTAAAAAATAGGTCACTATAAAGAGACCTCATGAGGTCTCTATTCCATTGAATATTTTTTTAATTTTTTTTTAAAAAAGAGATCTCATGAGGTCAGTTAAGTAAAAAAAAACTCACAAATAATAATATTAATTTTATGAGATTAGTATTAATTTTTTTTTTAAAAATAGCAACCTCACGACGTCTTTAGAAATTTTAAAAATAATAATTATATTTTAAAAAAAGTCCTCACAAGGTCTCTAATTGGTCCTTTTCTTGAAAAAAAGACCGTTTGTCAATCCTTTTCTCAAGTCCTTTTCATTAACTCAAAAATCATTTTCATTAAAAAAAAGATCTCACAATTTAATTAGTTTACCCGCCTGGTCCTTCTCTCATAAAACCCTAATTTCATTAAGGAAAAGTTGGCAGCTCCTCCACGGCGGTGACGACGAATCCTATACCTAAGTGAAAGCGTTTAGATCGACAATGACGAGTTTGCTATCACTGTTTTAAAGTGTTTAGAACATCTGCTCGAATCAGATATAGTGGAATCCTATTGAAGAAGTCCGCAACTCCTCTATCGAGGACGACAAAGTTCGCAACAACAGGAGTTTCATCGATGGAGTCCACAACATCAGGAGGTGTTTGAAACTCTTTCATCTCCTACATCTGTAAGTGTTAAAATTATTATAATTCCTGCTCGTCTCCTTAAGTTACATTTTTTATTATGTGAAATTTAAATAGGTAAGAATTTTATATTTTGACTATAGTATTATGAGTTTCATATGCTTGTACATAGTTAAGATTTGTTTTGTTTCCTATGATGAAACAAACTTCATATATTCACAGAGAAAAAAATTCTCATTTCGTGCGTAACGATATTTTGAGACTGAAATAAGTTTGATTCGTAATATGTGGAACCTTCAAGCCTAAAATAGCAGGTATAGAAAGTTAGATGAATAGGTTCTTGATGAACATGTAAGTTTCTTACCATTAGGCAAAATGCAATTCCTGTATACTTATGTGTGATATGATTTATAAGGTATTAACATGATTTTTTTATTTGTGGGATGGAAATCGACTTGTTTTCTCGAATAATGAGCAGATGTTTACAGATGAGGATGATGATGAACAGGATCATGATCATGATGGAAACGTTAATGAACATGATAATGATCAAGATTGAGGTATCAACAAACTGAATGCAAATGCTGATCAACTTGTTTATCATACAATATAGATAATATTTTATCTAAATCTAGACATATGAATTATCTTGTGATGAAAATGCAGATATTTTTTCTTAATAAATTATCTTTCAAGTGATATGTTTGAATATCCTATAGTGAAAAATTATCTTTTATAGTACTATAAATTGTAAAATATTCAATTCTGGTTTTACTCTTAGTTGTGATCTTAGTATATTGATCTTCACTAGCTTTACTGTCTAATTTTATATATCTTGATACTATATTGTGTGCACTGAAAATATAATGAAGTTAACTCTAGCAGGTTTATTGTTCAAGTACCACATGATGATATGTTGATAGATATCATAAAGAAGTTGTAAATGACCCTAACTTAGCCGATACTTACTGTGTCCAATGTAAAATGTTGTCTAGCTTGAAAATTCTAAGGTACAAGACGATGTTGTTCCTTTTTTTCTTTTCAAAATATAGAATCTATGTGTTCAATGTGGAGACTGCAATATGGAGAAATCGTAGATTCTGTATTTTGAAAGAAAAAAAAGGAATAATATCTTGTACCTTAGAACTTTCAAGCTGAGCAGCATTCCACATTGGACACAATAAGTATTGGCTAGGTCAAGGCTATTTACAGCTTCTTCATGATATCTATCAACATTCATCATGTGATACTTGAACAATAAACCTGCTAAAGCTAACTTCATTGTATTTTCAGTGCACACAACATAGTGTCAAGATATATAAAATTGGATAGTAAAGCTAGTAAAGGTTAGTATACTAAGAGCACAAATAAGAATAAAACTAGAATTGAATATTTTACACTTTATAGTATTATAAAATATAACTTTTCACTATAGGATAATCAAACATATCACTTGGAAGACAATTTATTAAGAAAAAATGTCTGCATTTTCATCACTAGATAGTTCATATGTCTAGATTTAGATGAAATATTATCTATATTGTATGATTAACAAGTTGATCAACATTAATATTTAGTTCGTCAGTACCTCAATCATGATCATTATCATGTTCATTGACGCTTTTATCGTGATCATGATCCTATTCATCATCTTCATCTTTATCAATAAACATCTTCTCATTATTCAAGAAAACAAGTCAATTCCTGCCACACACACAAAAAAATTTATATTAATACCTTATAAATCATTTTGCACATAAATATACAAGAATTGTATTTTGTTTAATGCTAAGAAACTCACGTGTTCATCAAAAGCCTTCCGACCGCACTATTCAGGTATTGAAGGATATGTTTCAGACTTGTGTGATAGATTTTAGGGCCCGATGGGATCAACATTTGCCTTTAGCGAAGTTTGCTTATGACAATAGTTATCACTCCAACCTTCATATGGCACCGTTTGAGGCATTGTATGATCGAAGATTTAGATTACCTATTAGATAGTTTGATTCAGGTTTAGCTGATGTGTTGGGTGTTAACTTGCTTAGAGATGCTACAAATCAGGTCCGATTGATTCAGGGTAGATTGTTGATAGCCTAGAGCTGCCAGAATAGTTATACTGACAGGAGGACTAGGCCTCTTGTGTTCATGGCTAGTGATAGTGTGTGGCTAAAGTTATCACCTATGAAAGGTGTGATGAGATTTGGGAAGAAGGGCAAGCTTAGTCCTAGGTTCATTAGCCCATTTGAGATCGTGAAGAGGTAGGTGCGGTTGCTTATGAGCTAGCATAGCCATTAAGATTATCAATAGTTCCTCGTGTATTTCATGTTTGCATGCTCCATCAATATATTCTAGATGAGTCACATGTGATTTCTTATGATTCAGTTGAGTTGGGTTTAGACTTATCTTATGAGGAGAAGGCGATAGCTATATTGGATAGGCAGATACAGAGGTTGAGGTCCAATGATATACCTTCAGAGAAGGTTCAGTGGTGACATCATCCGATTGAGAAGGCTATTTGGGAGTTGGAGTCAGATATGTAATCCAGTATCCTAGCTTTTTTTAGGCTTCAGACACTTTCTTTTCTCTTATCTTTGAGAATGAACATTATTTTTTACGGTGAATTATGTATGTGAAAACTAATGTTTTGCCCTTTCGTGAGTTATTTTGGATCTATTTTGAACTATTTGTGTGGTTGGAACTAAAATCCTAAGTTTTAACTAAAATCCTAAGTTTTAAAAGTGGAAAATATATGAGTTTTTACATTTTTAGAAGTTTAAGTTGTTGAAAAAGTGAGTTTTGATGTCATTCTGAGTTTTAGATGCCAGATCGATAGTATGTCAATTTCATTAGCTCCAAAATGTTGAATCTGATCTAGAAGAAGTTAAAGAACTGAGTTTAGAGTTAAAATGAAGATTTTAGACTCAAAGTTGTATTTTTAGTTATTTTTGAAGTCAAAGTTTGACGTTGATCAACATTCAAAGTTCGAAAGCTTGGTTCAAAATTTTAATAGTTTCAGTCATTTTAGATGGTAAGACTAATAACATTAGAAATAGTTTCGTCATAATTTTTAGAGTTTTCAATGACAATTTTGGTATATTGAGTTTTAAACTAGTTTAATGGAGTTGCATTGATAATTGTGTCGAGGAGACCTCAGAATATAATTATGATAATTCTGTTGAGTTTGAACCGCCATTTTTGGTGCGGATACATATTTTAATTGTGAAATTTGAGTTCTGAATAAATCTCGAGGGCCCGTTTTGACTTTTTCCATTTTTATATTTTCTATTATTTAGTATTGAGTTAACTGACCTTCGCGTTCACATCCTTTTTCTCTCGTTTGCGGAGGGTCAGACCCCTTTGGGCTTTGCGTTCATGGTAGTGCTATCCACATTTGCGTAGTGCAAATACCTAGAGCCCCACGTTCGTGGAGATAGGTCCGCGTTCACGGAGTATTGTCAGGCATTGACTTCCACATTCGCAAAAGTACATCCACGTTCATAGAGAAGTTCTAAATTTTTTGAATAGTTTGTTCTGCTTTATATATACCATAAGAGTACAATATTGAATCTCAGTGTTGTTACATCAACATTACAACAACACTTTGGTAAATTTTTAGAACAACTATATATATGGATCACTGGACAAAAATGTTAAAATTTCAAACTTTGCTACAGACCTGGCCAACTTAATTTTAACACATAATGAAATGCTTATAGAAAGTATTACTAGTGAAATTATTGAAATCACTGAAAATGTAAGTCAAATTCAAAGGATCATGAGCCCTTAATTTAAGGAAAGAAACATGGATAGAAACATAAATTTTTAATAAAAAATAAAGGACACGAGTGAGAAGCTTCTGCAGAAAAATATTATAACTTTATTATATATAAATGTCCAATTGTTACCACCCTCCTTCTGTAATTGCCACTTGATTGTTTGAGATATGTGGATTTACTTAAAGATATATGAATTTATTAAATTTGAGTATGTAACAAATTCAATTTTTGTGTAGATGGATGTATAATATGGTCAATTTTGGTCGAGTAAGACTGAGATCTGATTTGTTGAAGGTGTCACTGATTTTGTGGAGTATGCAAAGACATTAGAACCTTTTCAACGTAATGGCTTGGTTAAGCGTCCTTGTAGCAAATATCAATATATAAATTATGAAAAGTCAGAAATTGTTAAGCTTTATCTCTATCGAAATGAGTTTAGAAAAGATTACATAGTATGGAGTAGTCATGAAGAAATTGATAATAGTTTTGATGTATTTCAACATTATATTGCTGGTGAAAGTAGTAGCAAGGTGAAATGTAATGCACAAAATTATCGAATGCATGATATTGTTTAAGATGCATATGGGGTGCATTCTAATGTTGAATTTGGTAATTATGTTGAAGAAGCTCCTAATGTTGAATGTAGAGTTTTCTTTGAACAATTGAAAGTTTCTAGCCGACCTTTATATAAAGGGAGTCCACACTCTCGGTTGTCTATTGTTGTTAGGTTATTAAGTATCAAATTAGATTGAAATGTTTCTCAAGGGGCAATGAACTCTGTAATTGAGCTTATGCATGATTTAGTTGATCCAAATCTAGAGACACCTAATAATTTCTATAAAACAAAAAGATTAGTGTCAAAGTTGGGGTTGTCATTGATGAGAATTCATTGTCGTGAAAATAGTTGCATGTTATATTATAAGGATAATATTGATATAGAATTATGTAAGTTTTGTGAAAAATCTTGGTACAATCGGGCTCCTAACGAAAAAAGTTATTGTTAAGGTGATGTGTTACTTACCTCTTATATCAAGGTTAAAGAGGTTGTATGTATCAAATAACTCTGCTCTTTATATGAGATGGCACCATGAAAATAAAAGTTCACTTGGTGTTATGTGTCATCCTTTGATAGAGAGGAATGGAAGCATTTTGATAGAACCTATCCATAGTTTGCAGTCGAACCACGAAATATCAAGTTGGGTTTATGTTCAGATGGATTCATTCCACATTCTGTTTCTGCTGCATCATATTCTTGTTGGCCTGCATTTTTTACACGATATAATCTTCCACCTGGGATATGTATGACTAGTTCATATATATTTTTCAATTGCATAATTCCTGACCTACATAATTCAAAAGTCTTGATTGATATATACTTGCAACCTTTGATTGATGAATCAAAACAGTTGTGAGTTGAAGGGGTTGAAATATTTGATGTGTTTCTTCAGCAAAATTTTAAATTACGGGCTGCCTTAATGTGAACTATTAATGATTTTTCTGCATACAGAATATTTTCAGGGTGGATGATAGTTGGAAGTTAGCTTGTCCTTATTGTATGGAAAATACAAAATCATGCACTTTAAAATATGGTCGAAAGAATTCTTGATTTGACTGTCATCATCAGTTCTTGTCAATGGATCATGAGTTTAGAAATATGAAAAATATTAGAAAAGAATATAGTTGAACGAGGTTGTCCACCTCCAATTTTCACTGGAGAAGAAGTTTGGGAGAGGGTTTGTCACCTTCCAAAGGTTATAAAAAAATAACTATACAAATTTGATGAGTATAGTATTGCACATAATTGGACAAAACAAAACATATTTTGAGAGTTATCATATTGGAAGAATGATCTTTTTCTACATAATCTTGACGTCATGCATATTGAAACAAATTACTTTGATAATGTATTTATACAATAATGGATGTAAATGGCAAACCAAAAGATAATGTTAAAGCTAGAATGGACTTACCAAAAATATTGCAGACGAAAAGAGTTATGGTTGTAGAAGAAACAAAATAATAAGGTCTTCAAACCTAAGGCTAGTTATTCATTTACAATGGATCAGAAATGTAAAATATGTGAATGGGTTGAGCAACTTAAGACGCCTAATGGACATGCTTCGAAGTTGGAAAAGTGTGTCCATATGGAATATAAAAACTTACATGGTATGAAAACTCATGATTCTCATGTCTTTATGGAAACATTACTCCCCGTTGCATTTAGTGGCTTGCCTGATCAAATTTGGAAACCTATAACTGAAATTAGTTTGTTTTTTAAAGACTTGTGTTCTAATACATTGACGAAAGATACCTAGTTCAGATGGATAAGAATATTCCTATGATTACAAATAAGCTGGAGAAGATTCTTCCACCTGGATTATGGGATGTGATAGAGCATCTTCCTGTGCATTTGGTGCGTGAAGCTCGCCATGGAGGCTCGATTCATGAATATATGTGAATGTATCTATTTGAGAGGTAAGTATTTAACTCTTAATATTTTCTTTTTATTAATATTTTATTAAATTAATCATATTATAATATTATGTAGAATTATTGGTAAGTTCAAAAGAGGTATGAAACAAAATCATAGACTTGAAGGAGCAACGGTTGAAGCCTATCTTATTAGGGAAACTACTCATTTTGGATCTTATTACTTCGCAAGTGAGGTGTCATGCTTGCGAAATAGACCCAATCCATAACAATAGAGGTGAGACTAATCCTTTAACGAAGACACTATCAATCTTCAATCAATCAAACAAAGGTTAAAAAAATATACCAGAAGAGATCTTAGTGCAATAAAGTTTAAATCTTCATCGTTGCATGTCTTGTTGAATTGACCACAAGTTAAACCATTTCTTGAGTAAGTTGTTATTATTTTTCCCTAAATATAATTACAAGGCAAAATAACTAACTCAATATCCATCTTCTTTAACGGCTACCTTCGTACATTTATACGACAATGATAAAGTGTGTGAGTATTTTTCAATCTGGTTTAAAGATTATGTAAATCTTATAATATTTTTAAAATTCTATCATTATTTTAAATATTATATTTAATTAATTATAATCTTGTACTTCTCAAATATTTATAGGTTTATGACACAAAAATGGTCAGTTTGACCAATTTTTGAAGGATATATCTTGAGGGTTCATTAAGGTTTGTTCAAAGCTTTCAAACAACTCGAAGGAAATAATATGAACACTATCTTTCTAGTCTATGAAGCCTCTAAAGTACTGACTCTGAACTAGGTACTGGAGTAGGATCACGACTACCTCAATTAAGATAAATAAAAATGATATAAAGAATCTTGAGCTCCTCTGAATGCAAAGAGGCATCACTAACTACTGTTTGGGATTGCCTTACTGAATGTCTGCTATCATGGGTGCCTAAATCTGCATCATAAAATGATACAGCGCCAAATGGCGTCAGTATGTAGAATATAGGTAAAGTATAAAGACATAATACTTAACTTTAGCACTGAACTCTGAGATAGCTCAATTGATAAAGTATTTCATTAAAGTAAAACATATACTTTAAATGCGTTTAAAAGTGCAACTCAATATAAAAGAAATACTTACTTTAATTCATTGATGAGAATAACTAAATATATAAAAATATAATACTCAAATGCTTAGCTCTGAAAATAGCTCAACTAAATTAAATACGCAACACAATAAAATAAAACAATTTAATAAAGAAATAACAAATCTTAGTGTATAAAATAATAAGCTTTACTTCTTGGGGAGTTTCTCTAACCGACAACCATCACTATGAGCCTCGTGACGGTACAACGTCTGGCCCACACTACTAGATTCATCCCATACTTTGTCAGGATAAGGGACAAAGTACTAGGGGAGTGGATCCATCCAAAAACTAGGCCATCTCAGTGGCGAAGAGGAGTTGTACTCTTGGTACAATCCTATCCTACGCTGGCTACTTAGTTTATGAGGTTAGAGTTATCTGAATCCATACCCAAATCGGTGTTCAATACTACTCCCAAAATCTTTTATTATATGCTCATAACTTTAAAAGTAA
>JBCEWC010010969.1:0-17139 GCA_038996855.1 Solanum aculeatissimum
CAAATGACTAGTGTCCACAGAATAGGTAAAAGGAAAAGTGGGGTGCAGGGCGATGGTCTGACCACTAAAGATGAGCTTCATACCTGAATAAGCTGTTCTGCTGCTTGAATCTCTGACGAGGTACCCTTAATCTCTATATTTATCTCTTCGAGCACCACTTGTGCGGCGAATATATCCTATATTGGCTCCACCAATACCAATGATGTCCTCAACATGCGAGAGGGGTACTTGCATGACCTTTGTCAACAGAGAGAGTAAAAGAAAAGAAACAATCCATAGATCAGAGTTGACACCTAACATTAAATACATTTAGCTAATGGTCATATTCTTAGGCTAATGGATAAGCAAAAATGAAAGAGATTTTAGCTTCTACAAATTCAAGTTCAAGAGCAGGATACAGAGTGGATCCAATTTTTCCTTTTTCTTTTTATAATATACATGAGGAAAGGCAGAGTAGATATTGTGGAAGTTCAGAAAACTGAACTAAAAATAAATAAATTTACGTGAATCATTAAAACTCACTCACCTGCACAATGCTCATGCAGAAACTGAAAACAACCCCACCCCATGACGAAAGGAACACGTAGAGCAAGAAAGAGAAGAGAACACAACTAGGATAATTCCAATTAAATCCTACACACTCCCAAATATTTTCTTTTTTCGATAACAGTGATATCCACGACAATGCCTACTGCAACTTATGCGCCAGATACTTTCTACTTCCACCAACACAGCAATCAAGTATTCTGCCACCAAAGCAACAGAGAAGTTGCATATGTTATGAATCGAACCTTGAAT
The DNA here is from genome assembly GCA_038996855.1 of Solanum aculeatissimum. NCBI lineage: Eukaryota > Viridiplantae > Streptophyta > Magnoliopsida > Solanales > Solanaceae > Solanum > Solanum aculeatissimum. The sequence continues at coordinate 799 of JBCEWC010010969.1, forward strand.
CACAAAGTAATTACTTCGACTCCTCGACAGTTAGGACAGCCCCAGAGGCTTCCCGCAAACAGCAATATATAGGTAACAAAGCAAGCCCAGTTCAAGCTACGATTAAAGTGTAAATATTTTCACTTTACCTACTAAGATCCTCCACCAACATACACACCAAGAGTAATACGCTTGCAACCCTCAAACCCATGATTCATATCCAGTTAACGGATTCGATGGGTTTATAAATATCTAAATTCTAAATATCTATAAACAAGACTCAAAATAAAGGATAATAAATACACGAGGTCTTCTTTTGTTCAATATAATTACTGGAAGTAAACATTATAGCCTATTAGCCTGTTCCCAATAATACTCAACAGCTTGATCAATTCTTTTCAAATCTTAAATTTGCAACCTCACAACTCCTAACCACTTTCTTTTACTAAATTTCCAATTTCTCATCCGTAGTCACAAATATTTGTTTTGAAAACAAAATTCATAGCCACAACTATATGTTTAGGTGGATAATCAAACATGAAGGGTGGCCACCCTTGTTTGTTTCTGATGCACTGAGTGATGTTGGGTACAATGAAGGAGGCTTTACAAAGTTGGACTCTTGGGAAAGGAAAGAGAAGATCAGGGCGTGGAGTGTGAAGCCACAATTTAAGTTAAAAAAATATCTAAAAATTAATTTTCTGAAATCGACAACTTCAATTAAAATTGACCTCGCAATGTGAATTCTTGCTAGTCAATTACATATGTTTGATGTTGTTCGAAAAATAAATTAACTTATCGATCGATGTGTCTGTTTTAGCTGCTTAGCAGGCAACTGTCGATTGACGTGTCTGCTTGAGTTGCTTTATTTTATTATATTATTTTTATTAATTATTTCTTTAACTGCTTCAATTATATTTTATAATATTACCCTTAATAAATCATTTTTTCAGTTATTTTAACTATGATTATATTATATCACCTAAATCAATTATTTTAAATCATGTAAATATTAAACTTATGATAAAACTATACTAAAAGTGAGAATAGCAGGCACGTCTCGATCGACGTGTCTGCTTCAACTGCTTGCTTAAGCAAGCAACTGCCGATTGACGTGTCTGTTTGAGCTGCTTAATTTTATTATATTATTTCTATTAATTATTTCTTTAGTTGCTTCAATTATATTTTATAATATTACCCTTAATAAATTATTTTTTCAATTATTTTAGCTATGATTATATTATATCACCTAACTCAATTATTTTAAATAGTGTAAATATTAAACTTATGATAAAATAAACACAAAATGATAAATTAGATCTTATATATGTAGTGGATAAACAGACACGTCTTGGCTTTACCTGCTTGCTTAAGCATGTAACTGCCGATTTACTTGTCTGCTTGAGCTGCTTGATTTTACTATATTATTTCTATTAATTATTTTTTCAGCTACTTTAACTATACTTTATAATATTACCCTTAATAAATTGAGCTGCTTAATTTTATTATATTATTGTTTAACTACTTCAATTATATTTTATAATATTATTCTTAATAAATTATTTTTATATAGTTAAAATATTGGGCCCGTGCATAGCACGGGCTATCTCCACTAGTGACAGTTATAAAAGGGGGAATTTGTGTACTGCATCTAATTAAATTGCTATTATTTTAACGCTATAAATAAATAACAAATAAATTAATATGGTACACGGGCCCAATAATAATTATTTTTTCATCTCGACTTATATGATATTGATACAATTTTATATTCTTTTTTAAAATTTTAAGTTGTTAATTTTATTTTATTTTTATTTTAAGTTGTTAATTATTGCGACTTATAGTATATTTTATGTTAATTTTATATAATATATGTTACTTATTTTGTTTCAATTTATGTAGCAATATAAAATTGTGAGAGTCAATCAAAATTTTACTTTTTTTAAAAAAAAAATATTTTAAAGTATTAATTTTTGTAATTTATAGTATATTTTACATAAATTTTAAATAATATATGTTACTTTCTCTGTCTCAATTTTTGTGGTACGGATAAAATTCTAAGAAGCAAATTTGTAAATTGACAATTACTGTAACGTATAGTACTTTTTACATCATTACAAATAATATACATAATTGTTTTGAGTTATTTATATTATATTTTTCAAAAAGTACTTTTTTTATACAAATATAATCATTGAAAGAAATTAAAATAGTTATTTAATTTTATTTGACCAGTTAAAAAAAGACTTATTTATGATTTTGTATTTGTTTTATCATAATTCTAGTATTTACATGATTTAAAATAATTTATAAGAGTGATATAGTAAAATCACAATTGAAGTTGCTGAAGAAATAATTTATTAGGGGCACTATCATAAAATCAAGTTGAAGCAAATGAAGAAATATAATTAAATAGTTGAAACAAGCATGTCAAAAAGCAACTGCCGAGTAAATTAAAAAGTCCATGAGATATTTTCACGAGCTCCATATAATAAAGAAAAAGAAATACACAGCTGAAACAAACACGTTGACGGAGAGCTGACTACTTATTCACTCTTCTTATTAGTATTCTTATTAATAATTTAATCTAATTATTATATTGGATAACTCAGAAACTATAGCAAAGTATCTCGTTTTTTTTTTAATGCGTCTCTTAGTTTATTTCATTCATGACATCTCTCTTATTTATTCAGTCAAATTCATTTATAATATTTTTAAAAAAATAAATCAACAATTGACAAAAATACATTTAAGATGATGCATGCAAGTCATGACAAATTGTTTGACTCTGTGGTATGTTCAAGACATGTGTGATTTTGTAAAGGAATCTTTTTTTTTCTCTCTTCTATTATTCATCCACATTGCATTCAAAATTCAAAAATTATAATTTTGAGACTAATTTATTTAGAGATTGATTATACCTTCATTCAAGTAAAGTATAAATTTAATTTCAAATTTTAATTTTGAGATATCCCATGAACTAAATAACTCTTGAATCTAAATTAAGAGCTAAAACAAAATAACCACCAACCAACAACACTTGGAAGCAATATCTAAGTCTAAGAAAACATTACAAACATAAATTGTCAAGATTGTAAGATTATGGACCGTTGATATTCATTGTTTTGTCACTTCAATTATTATTGGCTAAGTTTGTTGGTTGTTGTTGATATGATCATCACTTACTCACTCTTGATATTCAAAAAGAAAATAGAGCCAAAGAAAAGGAAAAAACCCTAAAACATTAAGAAGTGAGTTACCAAATGTAGATTAGTTTTGACTTTTTGGACTAAATGTGTATAGCATATATATTATGGTGGTAGGTATATATTTCAATAGAAATGTGGATATCTCACTTTTTTAAAAAGAAATTTAAATCTGCTATGGTATGATCTACACCGATTCAACAATAACATTCTTAACTTGTCCCCCCCCTCCCCCCCTCAGATACAATAGTCCAACAATGTCATGTAACTCATACAACTTCGGATTAGTTGAACAGTTCAAAGCTCCACAAAGAAAAAGCATCTTCATTCAACATATAATTAATTGAAGATAAAATAATTTCTTTGTCTTTACTTTTTTTTCATCACACTAACTTTGCTACACACTACGTTCATATTTTTTATCTTTCTTGCATACTCAACAAAAATGAAGAAATACCATTATTTTGTCACGTCCCGGGAGGGTACCCTTGACATGGCCGGTGCTTGAAGAACCATCTAAAAGGTGCTAAGACAAGTCCCTGCTACCTCAACAACAATAATAATACTACTCAATAGAAGAAAGAGAAAGTCTCCTCCGATATAGCAAGGAGAGCTCACTAGGTCTGGAAACAAGGAACTAGACTTCAACGATGCACTTACTAATATAAAGACCTCTATCACCTATATCTACATCATTAAACGATGTAGACCCAAATGGACGTTAGTACATTGAATATACTAATATGTAAAATGGCTAAGAAAATAAGTCAGCTCAAATGAAAATCAATCAAATCAACTCAACAAATCAACTCAATCATTCATATCTCGACTTAGTAAAGGATGCAAGATTTGTATTATAAAATAATGCTTCTAAAAGAAATTCTAGCATGCAACTCAGTCAAATCAACTATGCACAATTAGGGAGTTTCTCTAACCGACAACAATGTCACCACCATAGTTGACGATACACAACAAAGTCGACGTCATTACCATGTCCGTCCAGTACTTGCCAAGGTAAGAGATGCTCATACCTGTCTTGGATCCACAATCAATGTCAATTTTTTTGGGACAAGAGCCGCTCGAATTACGACACAACTATCCTATGTTAACTTCAATAAACTCCATTCAATCACTCAACAAATCAACAATCAAGACTATCAATTGTGTATGCAATCAAGACTCGTTGAATCATTCAAGACTCCACTCAACGGTCATTTAGACTCCAATCAATCATGCTCATCACATAAAACATGTAAGATGCTCATTATATATATAAATAAGTAATATACTCAGTCATATTCAAGTTACTCAACTCAGACATTTGCAATTATGATCTCAATTCAGTCAATCCAATCCAGGCTACATAGAATGCAATTTAAGGCTCATAATATTGAAAGTAATTTAATACTCAAATTTCATCTAACCAACATGCAACTCATCAATTCAATCATAAATATTCATGACAACTCAATAATAAATGTAAACAACTTGAAGATTTGGATTATGAAATTTTACTACTCAATTGTTATACTCCAAACTGATTATGTAGTTGAAAAAGGCGCGAGGACAAACTTGATCTAATGTTTTAGGAAGTCTTACATACATAGTATTTTGAAGAACAATCAACTCTTGAATAATCTTCAATCACGTGCTCGGAACCCTAATTTTTCTCCCTTCCTTGATGCTCTCAAGATTTTTAAGTGTAGAATGAGGAATAATATACTTAGGGTACTGATAAGGGGTCCATATTAACCCCAAAACATCTAGGGTTTTAATTAAAAGAGAGAAAAATACAAAAATATCCTTTCCTTGAAACTGTCGAAGGGAATCATAGAACCCGATTTATGGGTCGTGATTTTGTCTACGGGTCGTAAAAGGCTTCTCGTGAATGGGAGGTGCTACAAAATTGGGTTACTAAAAATTTAGATTTGGCTTCTACAAATCCCTTTCTGTGGGTCGTGAAATGGATCATGGGTCGTTTTGTTAATCATGGTTCAAGATCCAAAAAATTGGTTTTCAAAACATCAAACCATGAGACTCATTTGATCACGCCCAAGTTACACCTCCCAATCAAGGTATAAACGATCGTGGTTTCAAATATAGAACCTAACAATGGTTAGGATCGATTCCGTGAGAAATATTGTCTAGACTTGGAGTAATTAAAGTTATTTTAATAATTAATCAACTTACTTACAGAAAGGAATTTTATGTGTAAAAAGCAATTATTCAAATCTATATTGCCAACAATATTCAAAGCAAGTATTGTTGATTTAGTGAAAGAAGTAGTTAGGGTATTGTGTTCCCCATGAATGTTTAACGCAGTATAACCTAATAATTGTAACATTTTCTAGTGTGTAGCCTGCAGAACTGGTAAGTTATGTTCACCTAATTTCTTGGGCCGACAACTAGGTAAATTTCACCATGCAACTTGGCTCGTCTACTGGTGTTGCATTACTAACCCTTACCTTGGTCTCAGTACAACCATCTTTCATTAGACAAGAGTACTCACATCAAATCTTTCATTACCCCCTTGGGTGGGCGAGTAAGAATAAGGAGAGTTTTAACGTTGGTCACTCTTAAAAAGCATTTAATAGGCATGTACACTTTCCAAGGATTATGAATTATTTAGTTTTTACTTTGTTAGTTCTTCATAGTTCCTACAACCCTAGTTGTGGATTTAGCTACTCATGTCCGTTGTAGATGATGAAATCATGTTTGATGCTTGCATAATTAAACACTTACAATGAAGAATTGAAAAATGTAAAATTCAAAATCTTCACGTAAATTTCAATATCAAGATTCAAATATAAACACAGTCTTATTTATAAGAAAAATTAGATTCGGGACCATTCAAATATAAACAAATATAAGTAAATTTCAATATCAAGATTCAAATATATGTTCTAGTGTTTTGTAAGTCCAAAAATAACTAAAACTCTTATTTATAAGAAAAAAAACAAAGTCCTAAACTGGTTAGGAAAATTAGATTCGGGACCATCCACGAGCTAATGTACGAGTCATAACTCAAATGACGACTCATCGATGATTTTTTGTAGACTGCTCCTGTGAAAAATATCCTCTATGCACGAGACTCCTTCTACGGCTCATAGTTTGGACTACGGGCCATAGACTCCTTTGTCCTGTTAAGTTTCATAAATCTTCAAAACTCTGGACCTTATTTCCACGAATAAGTCTATGGGTCGTAGAGTGAACCATGACCCATCCTGTTAATCATAACTTCAACTTCAAAAAATCTGCCCAACACTTAGATCAGGATCACGAACCTCCACCTATGATTTGTGGATCAAATCACGCCCCGTATTGTACAACACCAAAAATTTGATAAATCTGCGATCTTCACAAAAACCTCCCGAATCTTATAATCCTGTAAAACCAACATAAAAGCACATCAAATTTACTAACATCATTTGGAGAACACACAAAATTTAACATTTAAAGTATTAAAATTATTGTATTTTTGTGGCACATTAACACCCTCAACTTAAAATTATTGTTTGTCCTCAAGCGACGGACTCAATCTAATATAAGCAGTATAACAGAAACATAGACATCAAACTCATGGAATACATCACATCTCAATCAATCACAAATACCTTTTTGAACCATCAGTGCATATATAAGACATTTATCAAACAAACCTACCTGGATCAATACATGACAGAGTAACTTTGACAAGCAAGGCAGTGTATAGTTACAACAATCATCGAGATAGTCTACAATTAGAAATGTAGTTTAAGTGTCCTCACAAAAAAAGAAGTCATGTATTTCACACAAGTTGAGGTATTTCTATTCAATTGTAGGGAATAAACAAATATGCTCATGCTTTCGATTGATATTCAAATATTGTGCATAGTATCATAGGCTTGTTCCTACATTCTCGACCATGACGTTTGACTAGTTAGATTGGGATCACTATAGAACTTTTTCATCTTGTAACGTAGGTTCAAGGGGCTTGGTATGATACATTAGGAACATAGTGATTAATTATCCTCTTTGACACTGCACTATTTGCACTTTGCCTTACCAACACTAACATTTTGATAATTTATTGTTCCTTTTTTACCTATTTCGAACATTGTCGGGTGCATTCATCTATGTTTTAAGCTCAATCCGTTTTATTTTCTCAAGTCTTTTTCTTTTTAGCTCTTTTCTTAGCATTTATTTGATTTTCTCACACTCTTCTCATATTTGTTTTCATTGTACTGCTATGCTTCCCTTCGGGGCTTATTGTGATTACTTAGGCTTTTGGCCTGAGTTGAGGTGCACACTATCCAATCTATGAACCAGGGCCACTTTTGGTAGCCACCTTCGACTTAAGATTTTAGCCTGAGTCAAGGTGCACAATATTCAAGAGAGATTAGGGTCGAATTCAAGAATTTTCATAGACAAAATGGTTTGGTAACGTATGTATATACAAAAAAAAGGTATATGTCTGGCTCAAACATTAGAATCAAGGGGTACACACTATATTTGGCTAGTGATTTTAGGCTAAGTGGACTATTATGAACGACAACCTATGATCGTTTCCTACCCAACTAACCTATGATCTTAGTCAGACTAACAGGGTAAGTTCTGGATTGAAACACAGTATAAGAATTACACAATGAAGCTCACACACACTTGGTACTGAATACACTGCTAATAGAAACACTCGAATGATGCTTTTCATCATAATTTAACCTTATCTTATCAGAAGAAACATTGTCATTTACCGATCCAACATGATTGCCATCAAAACTATCTATTAGCACATTATCAATTTAAAAAGTGAGGGGATACCATCTTTTCAATATAAATCAATATATGACACATATATTAGTATAATATTCTACTAATACTACTTATACATCCTAAATATGATGGTTCAATAGAAAGTAAATGCTCTTAGGGAAAGAATACAAGCAAGAAAACCATGCAAACTAAAAAATAGGGGTAGATATAGATCTTGATTACTCAAAGGAAAATAGAAACTAAACTTCAACGATGCGTTTACTAAAGGCCTCTATTACTTGTATCTGCATCATTAAATGATGTAGGTCCAAATGGACATCAGTACATTGAATATACTGGTATATAAAATTAATAAGATAACAAGTCAGCTCAAGTGCATTTCAATTAAATCAACTCAATCATTCATATCTTGACTCAGTAAATGATGCAAATTTGTATAGTAAAATAATGCTTCTAAAAGAAATTCTAGCATGCAACTCAATCAAATTAACTATGCACAATCAGGGAGTTTCTCTAATCGACAACAATGTCACTACCATAGTTGGTGATACACAATGAAGGCGACGTCATTGTCACACCCGTCTAATACTTGTCAAGGTAAGGGACACTCATACCTATATTGAATCTACAATCAATGTCAATCTTTTTGGGACAAAAGTCACTTAAATTATGACACAACTATCCTACGCTGGCAACGTAGTTTATATGTTGGAATTATTACTTACTCGTACCTATATCGGTGCTCAATACTCCTCCCATGAATCAGTAGGCACATACCAATCACTCTCTATATTAACTCCAATCAACTTCATTCAATCACTCAACAAATCAACAATCAAGACTATCAATCGTGCATGCAATCAAGACTCATTGAATCATTCAAGACTCTAACTCAATGGCTATTTAGACTCCAATGAATCATGATCATAAGATTCTCATTTTATATATAAACAAGTAATATGCTCCTCTTGCTCGGTCATGCTCAAGTTACTCAACTTAGATATTTGCAATCATGATCTCAATTCAGTCAATGCAATCCAGGTTACGTAGAATGCAATTTAAGGCTCATAATGTCGAACGTAATTTAATACTCAAATTTCATCTAACTAGCATGCAACTCATAAATTCATTCATAAATCTACATGACAACTCCACAATAAATGTAAACAACTCGAAGATTTGGATTATGAAATTTTACTACTCAAATGTTATACTCTAAACCGATTATGTTGTTGAAAAAGGCATGAGGACAAACTTGAGCTAATACTTTAGAAAGTCTTACATACCTAGAATTTTGAAGAACAATCAACTCTTGAACAATCTTCAATCACGTGCTCGGAACCTTAACTTTTCTCCCTTCTTTGATGTTCTCAAGATTTTTAAGTGTAGAATGAGGAATAATATACTTAGGATACTGATAAGGGGTCCATATTAACCCCAAAACATCTAGGGTTTTAATTAAAATAGAGAAAAAGACAAAAATATCCTTTCCTTGAAACTTCCAAAGGGAATCATAGAACCTCATTTATGGGTCGTGATTTTGTCTATGGGTCGTAAAAGGCCTCTCGTGGATGTGATGTTCTCAGAAATTGGGTTATTAAAAATTTGAACTTGGCTTCTACAAACTCCTTTTTATGGGTCATGAAACGGATCATGGGTCGTCTTGTTAATCGGGGTTCAAGATCTCAAAAATTAATTTTTGAAACATCAAACCATGAGACCCATTTGATCACGGCCAAATTACACCTCCCTATCAAGGTATAAGTGATCACTATTTTAAATATAGAACCTAACAATGGTTAAGGTTGATTCTATGAGAAATATGATCTAGACTTTAAGTAATTAAAGTTATTTTAATGAATTAATCAACTTACTTCCAAAAAGGGATTTTATGTGTAAAAAGCAATTATTCAAATCTATACTACGAACAATATTCAAAGCAAGTATTACTGATTCAGTGAGAGAAGTAACTAGGGTAGTGTGTTCCCCATGAATTTTTAACGTAGTATAACCCAATAATTGTAACCTTTTCTAATGTGTAGCATGCAGTTCTAGTAAGTTATGTTCACCTAATTTCTTGGGCCAACAACTAGGTAAATTTCACCATGCAACTTTGTTCGTCTACGGGTGTTGCATTACTAACCCTTACCTTGATCCCAGTACAACCATCCCTTAGGTCGTTCAGGTTGATTACCCAAGAGTACTCACATCGAATCTTGTTATCTATCCCTTATCATATTCATTATCCCTTAGGTTGTCTAGTAAGAGTAAGGCAAGTTCTAATGTTCTCCACCATTAAAAAGCATTTAATATGCATGCACACGTTCCAAGGATTATGAATTATTCAGTTTTTACTTTGTTTGTTCTTTATGGTTCTCACAACCCTAGTTGTGAATTTAGCTACTCATGTTAGTTGTAGATGAAGAAATCATGTATGATATTTGCATAATTAAACACTTATAATGAAGAATTGAAGATAGTAAAATCTAAAATCTTCACGTAAATCGCAATATCAAGATCCAAAGATAAGCATAAATAAAATCAATTCAAAGTCTCAAAGAACAACCCAAAAGAAAGTGACAATATGTGTTCTAGTGTTTTGTACGTCCAAAAATAACTAAAAACCCTATTTATAAGAAAATAAAACAAAATTCTAAACTGATTAGGAAAATTGGATTCGGCACCATCCACGATCCAGTGTACGGGTCGTGACTCAAATAACAGCTCATGGATGGGTTTTCATAGACTGCTTCTGTGAAAAATATCCTCCATGCATGAGACTCCTTCTACAGCTCGTAGTTTATATTGTGGGTCATAGACTCTTCCGTCCTATTAACTTTCAGAAACTTTCAAAATTCTGGACCTTCTTTTCACGAACAAGTCTATAGGATCAAGGACAAAACCACGACCCATCTTGTTAATCATAACTTCAAGTTCAGAAAATATGCCCAACACTTAGATCAGGACCACGAACCTCCACCTATGGCTCATGGATCAAATCACATCCCGTAGGAGGTCTTGTACAACACAAAAAAATTGATAAATCTACGATCTTCACAAAAACCTCCTGAATCTTATAATTTTGTAAAACCAACATAAAAGCATATCAAATCTACTAATATCGTTTTGAGAGCACACAAAATTCTACGTTTAAAACATTAAAATTATCATATTTTGGTGGCACATCAACACCCTCAACTTATAATTGTTGTTTGTCCTCAAGCAACGGACTCAATCTAACATAAGCAGTATAAGAGACATATTGTCATCAATCTCATGGCATACATCACATCTCAATCAATCACAGATACCCTTTTGAACCATCAATGCATATATAAGACATTTATCAAGCAAACCTACGTGGATCAATGCATGATAGAGTAACTTTGACAAGTAAAGCAGTGTATATAATCAACAATCAGCGAGATAGTCTAAATTAGCAATGTAGTTCAAGTGCCCTCACAAAAAATGAAGTCATGTATTTCACACAAGTTAAGGTATTTCTATTCAATGGTAGGGACTAAACAATATGTCACACTTTCGATTGATATTCAAATATTGTGAATAATATCATAGGCTTGCTCCTACATTCTCGACCATGACGTTTGACTAGTTAGATTAGGATCACTATAGAACTTTTTCATCTTGTAACGTAGGTTCAAGGGGTTTGGTATGATACATTTGGAACATAGTGATTAATTGTTCTCTTTGACACTGCGTTATTTGCACTTCGCCTTACCAACACTAACATTTTGGTAATTAATTGTTCCTTTTTTACCTATTTTGAAGATTATCGGGTGCATTCATCTATGTTTTAATCTCAATCCTTTTTATTTTTCTCAAATCTTTTTCTTTTTAGCTCTTTTCTTAGCAGTTATTTGATTTTCTCACACTCTTCTCATATTTTTTTATTGTACTGCTATGCTTCCCTTCCCGACTTGTTGTGATTACTTAGGTTTTTGGCCTGAGTTAAGGTGCACACTGTCCAATCTATGAACCAGGGCCACTTTTGATAGCCACCCTCGACTTAAGTTTTTAACCTGAGTCAAGGTTCACAATATTTAAGAGGGATTAGGGTCAAATTCAAGAATTTTCATAGAAAAAAAGGTTTGGTGACGTAGGTATATACAAAGAAAAGGTATATGTCTGGCTCAAACATTAGGATCAAGAGGTACACACTATATTTGGTTAGTAATTTTAGGCTAAGTGGACTATTATTAATGGCGACCTATGATCGTTTCCTACCCAACTAACCTACGGTCTTAGTCAGACTAACTGGGCATGTTCTGGATTGAAACACAGTATAAGAATTACACAATGAAGCTCGCACACACTTGAAACTGAATACATTGCTAATAGAAATACTCAGATCATGTTTTTCATCACAATTTAACCTTATCTTATCAGAACAAACATTGTCATCTACCGATCCAACATGATTGCCACCAAAACTATCTATTAGCACATTATCAATTTAAAAAATGGGGGGTGTACTATTTTTCAGTATAAATCAACATATGAAACAGATATTAGTATAATATTCTACTACTACTTATACATCCTATATGTGACAGTTCGATAAAAAGTTAATATCCTTAGGGAAAAAATACAAGTAAGAAATCCCCACGGACTAAAAAATAGGGGTAGATATAGGTCTTGATTACTCAAATTTTGTCAAGTCCTATAACTACCCACACCCCATCAAAAAATCCTTGCACTGTCCTCAATGCAACAAAATAATATCAAAAAATAAACGTAGGGGTAAAAAAGAATATATCTAGGCGCCTAAGCGCCGGTGTTAGTCTGGGACGTTCCACCTCAACCTCCTGAGTGGTCTCCTCTATCTCGGCGGCCTATCCTGAGGGTCCAACACCCGGTTCCATCTCTTGCTCATGTGCGCGCTACATCACCTCATTTACTATAAAGGTTTGTCTGGCGACCTCCATCTGCTATCGCTCAATCCTCTGAGCACGTCACGGATCAGCCTCTGGTACATCATTTTTTTCCACAGGTGGGAACTGTATTTGTGAATAAGTCCAGCACCAGTGTAGTGATAACAGGCATGTAAATCGTCAATGGTGTTGGTGTTGTCACTCTCATCTCCTCACGGAGATGCTAGATCTCTATCCGGATGGACGACAAGTCTGGAATCTGAGTCTAACTGAGGCGATCCCCCACACGTCTCTTAAATGCATCAATATGGCCATGAAAAAGTGAAAATCTCTGCTCAAGTGTGTCCGTGTAATACTCCTACATGTGCTTCTCTGACTTAGAAATGACCTTGCGAACCCAAGACCTAATCTACTGTAATAACTAATTCAACTGGGACTCAGTCTAAGCCTGACACTATACCAGGGCCTAGATGGACTCCATGGATATGTAGACCATACCCATGTGCTGAGGACATATCGGCACGACCTCTGGTATAGTGGACGAAGTAGAAGTGGGGCCCATCTCTGTATCATCACCCATGGGTGGGCACTTGCAGACTCATCAGCAATAGCGATACTGGTGGCAACCTCAAGATGCAGAGGCTTGGCGAACAACTTGGGCAATCTGACTGTGGAGTGTGGTGCTCGCCTCGGTGCTGTGGGATTCTCATCGACATTAATTAGGTTGGCATTCTGGGTCCTCTGGATATCAATCATAAGGTCAATATTGGGGATGATCACTATCCCCGCCTCTATACATAATTTATGGACCAAGCGAGGGAACTGTATGGATATTGACCTCCTCAGTGCTCGTTTGTGTATCTTTTCTACTATGTAATGAGTGAAATCAATGCCATACCTAGCTATGATACTGGCAACAAGCATTGTATGATCCGACGTGAGTGTACTATCCATGTGAGTTGGCCAGATTTGCATGCGAACCACTGCCTACCAAAACTTGCTGACGAAGTTGAGCGAGACCTTTGCAATAGACATGGAGCCGAATACCCAGTCAATATTCGTGCTTCGCTCACCAATGTCGCCGACAACCCATCTACGTAAAGCAGTCTTTTGGGTCATATCTATATATGTGAAGAGTATTAGAAGTGCATTAGATTTATAAAAGACCTCTAGTACTTAATCAAGTTCAAAACTTTCCTATTGATTAAGTTTTTCGCTTTAGATTATGCAAGGGTCAACTTCAAATGACTATAAATTTTATCAAACAAAGAATTAGGTGGCCTAAAACCTACCAAATGAAAGGTCTTTGAATTATATTTTTCCAACTCATCTAATTTCACCTCATTTGGAGTTTGGAGAAAAGAGTTATGATCATTTTACTACATATTATTTGTGTAGAGTTAATTCTTAAGGGTCGTGGATTGAACTACGACCCGTATTGTCGGATCGTGGAATGACTCCTGCAAGTCCACTTTTGGGTCCCAAACTCTATGGACCCAATTACAGGTCGTAGATGCTTCTACTGGTCATGGTTTGGGCTCATAGAATCGATTCAATGACCCCAAAACTTGTCTAAAAACATACGAATGAGTTTCCACAAATCATAGAAATTTTTACTGGTCATAGATGGTCCCGTAGATGACTTAATCAATATTTTTAAATAAGGTTATTTTTGTCTTTTCTCACCTTTTAAGTCTAAACTTGTCAGTTTTCACCTAATTAAAAACCTAAAATATAATACTTCAACTCATTAACTCTAAAAAAACATTCTCCAAACTCAGAATGTAGTTTCAAGAGGAGAAAACTAGGGCTTTTTAACACCATCTTTAAATTCTTCACGAATCTAGTTCCTTCAGGTATGTCAGGCCCTCCAAAAGTTATCCTACGTTTGTTTTAGTATCTTTAACTACTAATCTCTGTCCAAGATAAAGTTTATGAGTTGGGATCAAGTTTTCTCCATTACTAGTTAATTTAATTGAGATACTTGTTAATGTATTATTCTTGATGAAAATCATTGTCTTTGTTGATTTCATTACTAAATTAAGTATAGGATCAAGATTTCATAGCTATTGTTGCATTTGTAAGAACCCTATATATGAAAAGTTGTTATGTCCAAAGTATTGAGTTGAGTTCAAGAAGTAGTTAAAGCATCTGTATTTACAAGAAAGTTGAATATTAAAATTTTATTTTTGAGACACATTGCATTAATACATTTTTCAGTCAAAGAAAAGAGACAAGTTTGAGAAAAGTTAAGAAAAGTTAAAGTTGGAGTAAGTCCCCAAAAGTTAAAGAAGTATTTTTGAGTGATATTACTCTTAAAGTTATGAGATATAGTAAAAGATTTTGGGAGTATTATTGAGCACCGATTTGGGTACAAGTTCAGATAACTCTAACCCCATAAACTACGTAGCTAACGTAAGATGGATAAGATTGTACCAGAAGTACAATTCCTCACTTGCCACTGAGGTGGCCCAGTTTTGAAATGGATCCATTTCTCTAGTTTTCGTCCCCTACCCTAACAAAGTATGGGATGACTCTAGCAGTGTGAGCAAGACGTTATATCATCACGAGGCTCATAGTGATGATTTGTCGGTTAGAGAAACTTCCCAAGCTAAAGTATATATTATTTTCATATATAAATTGAGTTACATTTATGTATGCATTAAATCATATATTTTTCTTATATTGCATTGATGATTTTATTGAGTTACTTTCTGAGTTAAGTTGTTCAATTAAGCATCCTATCCTGAGTTTTATTTTAGCTATTTTACATACCGTACATTTCACGTACTGACGCCTTTTGGCGCTCCATCGTTTAATGATGCAGATTCAGGTACCTATGATCATAGGCATTCAGTAAGACATCTTTCCAGTGGCAGTAGGTGAGACCTCGTTCTTAGAGGGCTCAAATCAGTTAATTGGATTTATTTATTTATTTTATAGTCAGGTAGTCGTGGGTCTTGTTACGAAACCTATCTCTAGTTTAGTAGAGGCTTCATGGACAAAGTTAGTGAGTCAGTCCAGTCTATTCATTCGAGTACTTAAAGCATTTATTAGTATTTGTATCAAAAGATATTTTTGGAATTTTATATACAGTATAGTTGATATTCTTTGAGTTTTATTAGATGATTTGAAGGTTCACCTTTTAAAGCTTCTACACAGGGGCGGACCCAAATGGAGTCCGCCGGGTGCTCGAACACCCATTAATTTAGTACTGGACATTATATATCTATATAGAAATTAAGAAAAATTGGTATAAATATAACATAGAGCACCCATTAAATAAAAGGTTTGGTTGGTCCAATGGTTCATGGTGGGTGCTTAAGGCTTTTGTTGTGTTGTTGGTCTCAAGTTCAAATCCACTCTCAACACTTTTCCACCTTTTTATTACTTTTCCTATTTTTTCTTTATTTATAGTTGCTCTTTTACTATTTTCTAAAAAATAATATGGTATACAAATAAATATTTTTCCTTCCTTTATTCAAGATAATAAATATTATTCTCCTCATTCATAA